>JAULUF010000031.1:5000-135000 GCA_031834385.1 Semotilus atromaculatus
CAAATTAATAAACACTTTTACAATAAATCAAACATGCATTACAATCAGTCAACAGCATAAATACAAAACATGAATATACAAAAGGGACAAATAAAGAGTATGAGTTACAAGTATACTTAAACAGGAATATAAAACTGCAAAAAAAAATTACGTTAATAAAGGGGCAAAAGAGAGAACCATCACGGAGGAGATCCCAGAAGGAACAGTAAGGGAGAACATTGCCGAAAGCTCCAGCAGGATCACCTGGATGTAGGGCAATGGCACAGTCGATGAATTGATAGGTGGACCTTTAGTGAATGGGCCATATGGAACCAGGGGGACAACCAACTCAGATAGAGCCATTAGAGGCGGGGATCTAGGCAGAGCCGAAGACACACGACTTAAATTACTTGATATGCACCTGTAATTGATGGAGGGTAGAAAGTTAGCAAATACAAGGACATAGAGAAAAATCACAAAGCATAAAAGGGTATAATAAAGACAGCCAATATATGAAATCAAGTGCATAAATATACAAAATAAATACACAGTAAAGACAAAAGAATTTATACAGTATATTTCAATACAAAACACACAAACCTTTTAGTAAAATAGGAATAGACATAAAATAATCAATGGGACAGGGCCATTAAACCGCATAATGGCTAATAAGGCAAGGAACATAAAGATGTTTGGAAGACATTAAATCATAAACACAAAAAATAGACTTAGAAAATAATTGCAAAGACAAGAGCAGTCAGAAATACAGGGGAGGGGGGAACGCAAAAATAAAAAATGCTTATTGAGACAATGAACAGACAAACAAGTCTTAAATTGGATACATGAAGTGAAGGTGAAGGTATAAATACAAAAGCAACTATTTCAGGAGTATTAAACATAAATTAAATTTATGACAGTCAATAAATGATGTGCTCATAAATGCATACAGAGCAAACTATTAAATGGTTTTATATTAAGAACAAAAAAGTTCTTAATTCAATGTTCAAATAAAGTGTTTTTGTAAAAATAAAGTAAATTGCACAAATCCAAAGAACTCAAACGTTTAGGTTTAAAATAAAAACAAGTCCCTTTAGACCTGTTAGGTATACAAAGACGGTCCTTATTAGAAATGGTTCAGATTCAAATCAGTAAATCTGAAGAGCTGTGGGATAAACACCATTCATGCTCTGTGTGGGATGTAGCTGAATGTTACTCACCCTTTTCCAGTGACAATGAAAATTTAATTAACTAATTCCTCATATTCACACATTGTTGGTGCATAAAACATGCCAAAATTAGACTAAGTGAAGACAATACTAAACCAGTGAAGACAATAGAAACATAAGAACCGAAAAATATACAAACACAATATTTGCCAAACGTGGACAGTTCCTATCCTCAGACGTTTTGTCTTCAATCTCTTGACAGCTCCTCGCTTCTGTCACGGTATGGAGAGAAGCAGACAGGTGAGAAGTTCAAAAACAGGGTTTTATTGAACAGAGGCACGGAGTGAACAGCAGAGATGACCGGTGAGTATGAATTGAAGAATCTGAACAGGATAATGAACTTAGCAGGATGATAATCTTGATCTTGTTTGTGGATGATGACTGTGGAGACTGCTGGAGACTGCTGGAGACTGGACGCAGATGAAGCACTGATGAGGAATCTTCAAGGTATGCAGCAACAGGCAAGTGTTTAGCTAGAGTCTATGAGATCACATAATAACGAGACCAGAGAACGAAGTGAAGAAGTGTCTCTTTATAGTGTGTAGATGATGATGTGCAGGTGCTGATGTAATTAGGTGATCCGGTGATGGCTGATAGTGTGCAGGTGAGAAACAAGAGGGATGCTGGGAAGTGTAGTCCTGTTGAGGTGTGTGACAACTTCCAGGTAACTTGACTTAAGAACAGTGCTGACTTTCCACGAAATGCCAAAAAAATGGTTAGGGTTAGTTTCCTCCTTTGTTCTGATCTCTCTTACTATTCGGTGTCAATCTCTGACAAAAGCAACTGGATTACACTGAAAACAGTACCTTCAGAGTACTTTCAACTAAAACTTTTATTGAATCAATAACATAACAAACCAATAACTGAATTATTCGCACAAATCAGTATTTGTTAAGAAACAAATAAATCATTAATACAAATATTGATTTCTTACATTAAAACTGCTTTAAAAAAATTATTGAAACTGATTCTCATCAATGGAAGTAGCCTACATTTTTGTCTGTTCGTCATACAAATCCTATAGTGCACAAGTCATATGGACTATATTTATGATGCTTTATGGTGAATTTTTGTTTTGGAAAGGGAGATAAAGGCCAAAAAAATTATAATTTGACAATCATAAACTTATGTCTAACTAACTTTATGCTACTTTATTTTAGCCTTTGTGCTCCTTTGCATCACTTTGTATTTGAGTCAATTTTAGTTGAATAGTGCTTCTCAAAATGGTTTCAAAAGCATAACAAGTAGTTTAAAGAGTAAATGGAACAGATGTATGGAAGTATTACACAGTCCTTCCAGAAAAATGAGTTTTTTTGTGATTGTTCAGGGCAAAAATCCCTGATTATGTGGCACGTTCTCTTAAAAAATGCAATGGAATGTGCGGGATATTTATGCAATTTAATGCAATGAAATTGTGGGAACTTGCAAAAATTGCGGGAACTTGCAAAAACTGTGGGAACTTGTAAAAACTGCGGTTTGATGAAAAAAAGGGAAAAAAGTGCCCAATATAAAAAAATCCCCCAACACCCTGTTTTCACTAGGCTACTACCTTAACCCTCTGGAGTCGAGAAACGCGCCGGCGCGTTTTGCGCGATTTTTTTCACATAGCAGCAAAATAGACTTAAAATACTCCGTCACTTTTGGTCATACACACTTAAGAAATATGAAAAAATAAACTGTTAAATGTCTACTTTTTTATGGGTCCACTTACAATCGAAATAAAACATTGTGCTTTTGTAAAATAAAGAAAATAAACAGGGTGTGCTTTCTTGCCTCTCCGTCTCCGTGAACTTTTTTTCTGGAGCACGTCTCTAAACGTAAACAAAACTCAGCGAATACTAGTCACACAGGCATGATCAATATATCTTTATAATCATTTAAGTGTGCACTTTTAAATGATCTAATTCAAAACTAAAACAAATATTCTGTGTTTATGTAATCTATATAAAAAGAGAGAGATGTCAGGCGTTCTCATTTCAGCTA
Organism: Semotilus atromaculatus; assembly: GCA_031834385.1. Lineage (NCBI taxonomy): Eukaryota > Metazoa > Chordata > Actinopteri > Cypriniformes > Leuciscidae > Semotilus > Semotilus atromaculatus. The sequence continues at coordinate 8,189 of JAULUF010000031.1, forward strand.
ATTATCTTTTAATGTGACCACGCCCACAGAGAGCGCGCGCTATTCAAACGCAAATTATCTGAAACTTGTCAACGCCCACACAAGCTCGATAAAACACCAATGTACCGGTAGTCTATGTCGTTTTGCGAGGCTAATTCTGGATAATTTACCTCAGAAGAGCTGGATTAATTTCACTTCAAGGAGCCATGGATCCAGATTGTCATAGTAAGTTTTTTATTCTTAAGTGTTTTGTTCTAATCGCGAATACTGTTTTAATATGAATCGCGTGTCTCTCTCTGTGTGATGAATGAACGGCACGAATTCGCACTGTTGTTGTTACAGACGAAATATGAAAGACAACGTTTAGTTGACTAGTTTGGGATAGATTATAAAGTTTTTTACTCTAAAATAGACATCAAATAAGCTTTAGTTAACCAGTTTCTGCTCATATGTTAAATATATAACGTTAGAATGTTTTGTCAAAAATAAGCTCATAATCTAAGATGTTATTATAGTGTTTGTTCCAGTGTAGACTATATCAAACTAATGAATCCTTAACTTTGAAATATGAATGATAAAATCCAGGCTATAGGCCTACTTTAAAAAAGATAGATGTAAAAAAAATCTTAATATTATTGTTTTTTATCAGTGACACATTTGAGGAGAGGATATATTCCAAAACTTTCTGAAAATACAGTATGAGAATTAACTGCATACTGGAAATGTTTACCTTGTGTAACCTGGGTGAATTGGAGCAATTGAATATAGTGTAAGTAGAGTACTTGCATGTATATTATATTTAATGCAATTCATGAATCCCAATATATGTTGACTGTTTCTTTAAAATTCAGTTTTGTTATTTTGTTTGGTTGAAATGTACTTGCTGGAAAATGTGGTTTTTACAACCAAGTTTGATCTTTTCTTTTGTTATTGGATAAGAGATCGCAAAGCCCACCTCCTAGAGAGGTATTTGTGAAGGTGATTGGCTGTTGTGAAAGGGAGACGGGAAAAAATGACAGGCGGAGTCAGTATGTGAAACGGAGAAATCCAGATCGGTTTGATTTTCTATAGTAGTTTGTTTGTTTTACTAACTAACAGTTAGTAAGTTATTTGTGACTAACAGTTACTGTTTAAGATTAAGAGGTGAGCCGAAAGTGTTCCTGAGATTTCTAAAGTGACTTCTGAACGAAGACAGCATTCTTTCTGTTTTTGCCGCGATAGCCGCGACACATGTGTGTGAGAGAGAAAAATACGATCTCCGGGGACTCAATGGGAGATTAGCGCTGCGTTTCGGAAGCAACTCGGGATAAAGACCTAGTCATCATCATAAAGAAGACTTAGACTTAGACTTCTCTTTATTAATCCTTTTGGGATGACTTCCGCAAGGAAATTGAAAATTCCAGCAGCAGTTTTTGGCAAGAGGAAACCGAACAATAGAGAAAAAGAGAAAAACACACTAATATAATACAACAATACAGTACAATAATAATAATAACATTAATCAGAATAATCAAATGTCAACAACCATAAATTATGTTAAAAAGTGTCAGTGTTGAGTCCAGTGATTTAGTGATATAATGAACAGGTAAAATGTAAGTCCATATGTGTATGTATGTATGTATGTATATGTATTGTCCTCTCTGCCCTATTTTCTCCTCCCCCCAAGTGAGGAGTTATAGAGTCTGATTGCATGAGGGACAAAGGAGTCCCTGAGTCTGTTAGTCCGACACTTTGGAAGGAGCAGCCTTCCACTGAACCGGCTCCTCTGAGTGCTGATGATGGTGTGCAGAGGGTGGCTGGCATTGTCAATAATGTCCAGCAGTTTGTCCAGTGTCCTCCTCTCTGCCACCATCACCAGTGAGTCCAGCTTCATACCGATCACAGAGCCGGCCCGCCTGATCAGTTTATCCAGCCTGTGGGTGTCCTTCTTGGATATGCTGCCCCCCCAACACACCACAGTGTAGAAGAGGACACTGGTGACCACAGACTGGTAAAACATGCACAGCAGTTTGCTGCAGATGTTAAAAGAGCGCAGTCTCCTCAGGAAGTACAGCCTGCTCTGTGACTTCCTGTACAAATGGCTTGTGTGTGTTGTCCAGTCCAGTTTGTTATCCAGCCACAGTCCGAGGTATTTGTATGATTTGACTGCCTCCACCTCAATTCCCTCCAGCAGGACCGGTCGCAGACTTGATCTGGTCCTCCCAAAGTTAACGACCAGCTCCTTTGTCTTAGAGGTGTTGAGCTGTAGGCAGTTAGTGCGACACCAGAGAGCAAAATCCCCCACCAGACTCCGATACTCCTCCTCCCTATCACCCCCAATACACCCAACGATGGCTGTGTCATCCGCGTACTTCTGTACATGACACAGCTCCGAGTTATAACAGAAGTCCGAGGTGTACAGGTTGAAGAGAAGAGGGGCCAGCACTGTGCCCTGAGGGGCTCCCGTGCTGCTGACCACAGTGTCAGACATGATGTCCTTCATCCTGACATACTGTGGCCTGTCCGTGAGGTAGTCTCTGATCCAGTCTACCAAAAAGGGGTCCACTCCCATCCTGATCAGTTTGTCCTGGAGTATGGGGGGGCGGATGGTATTGAAGGCACTGGAGAAGTCCAAAAAGAGTATCCTCACTGTGCCGTTCCCCTTATCCAGATGGGAGTGGACCCGGTGCAGCATGTAGAGGATGGCATCCTCCACACCAACATCTGGCTGGTACGCAAACTGCAGGATTAACCAGATAGCGCTCTGAATCACCGTGAGGTTCAGAGTTCCTCTGGCTACGAGGGACACGCGGAGCCACTGACTAACGTTAGGCTACTTCACGAGAGCAGCCTTGAGAGTGAAACGATTGTTTGCCAAGCCCAACGGACAGCTTTGGGACTTGCAGGTATTGTTACATTTTATTTTTGCTCTTTGGAGTGAAGGGGCCAATTCTGAGTTTGCTTTAAAGGCCACAACGCACACAAGCAACGCTACAGGCCTGCAACACGGGGGAAAAGCGTGCACGTGAGACTATTTGAGTGTGTGTGTGTGTGGGCCCACGATTATTTTATTATAACTTTGGTTCATCTGAGTAAGAGGATCCTTTATTTTTCCATTTATTGATTTGAAGGGTTAATTTATTTTTTAAAAACGAACTACATTTACAATTCGTCATTTGAAATATTCCAGTGATTTATTGGGGTTGTATTGAGTGACTTTTCCTAACTCTTCTATTTGCATATTTTTATTTTTTCATTATATATCCAAATATCTTTGTTTTCAAAAAAATGTTTAATTGTTTATTGTTAAAGCACAGATTCATTTCTTTACTTTGGGTTTGTATTTTTAATAGTGGTAGTGGGGTTGTTAAATTCTGAGGGTTTTATTTTCGGTGCTCCATATCAATAAGAGGTTAGATTGTGAGTTTAGCTTTAACTGGAGTTCCCAAAATTAGTCGAGAGACGAAAATATAAAAGAACCCGTGTGATCACTCTAAATATCTCTGCAAAGAAGAACCTTCTGTCTGAGTAGGGTGTTACACTTGGAAATTATACAATTTGAATGTATAAGAAATTTGTGAAAAAATATATTTTTTTCCTCTCTGAGAACTCTAACTTTCTAACTCTAACTAATTCTGTTGAATGGTCCATATAGCCTATTTGAACAGGATTTGTTTCCAGGTATGACTATGTACTAAAAATGTGCTTTTGACTTTCATTTATATTTGGATTATATATATATATATAATTTATTTATTTATTTTTGTCCTCGCATTCTTTCTTGTGTGACACACCTGAATGAAAGGCTCATTAGTATGCAGGCTCATTAGTATGCAGGGTCATTAGTATGCAGGGTCTTTGTCTTCTCAGGTGTGAATCACAGCAAGTCACGCCCCTGCGCATATTGCCTTTGGAAGCAAAAACTGTTTTAAAAAATTTAAATCAATGTATTGTTTTATGTGAATGATTAGGCAGGGTGATTTTCAGATCATTTTGAAGCAAAAACACTAGGCAACTACATCCATTAGTCAAAAGTCTTGTGGACACATGTTAAGTATGTGTTTTGTGGCCTTATTTCAGAAACTTTAATTTTTAGTTTTTTTGAATAACCATGCATAAACATTATTCCCTCAAAAATACAAATATGTACATAGATGTTGCTCGCATATCATGGTACCCCTATTTGTGCTAAATAGAGTGTAATTACACCATTAACATGTTTATAAGCAACTGAAAAAAGCACAAATGTCAGGGCATGTCAAAACATCTCACGGACCTCAAAAACCCCCTAGACCCCAGAGGGTTCATGTAAAGAGACTTTCTAGAGACTTATTACTTTCTATGATAAGTAAGCATACTACATCACTGTAACAGAGCAGGCTCCCGCACCACCTCCTCTTCACCACCGGAGGGAACCGTCTCCGGAATATTAACTTTATCCATCAAACTCCATTTCCCATCATGCCTCATACCTGGGACTGATTGCACTCACACCTGCACCTCATTCACACACACTCATATAAGCCTCGTTCACACACTCATTCAGTGCGAAGTCTTGATCTGCCCCGGCCATCATTTCTGAGCGTTATTTCCCTGAGTTTGATTCCTGTGTTTGATCTTGGATTGTTTATCGTTGCTGACTCTTCTCTGCCTGCCCTGACCCCGGACTGTTTACTGGACTCTGATTCTTCTCTGCCTGCCCTGACCCCGGACTGTTTACTGGACTCTGATTCTTCTCTGCCTGCCTCGACCCTTTGCCTGTTTTCCTGGTTTGTCTCAGCCTAGCCTTCTCTATTCTGTTTGCCACTGTTGGACCCTGCCTGTTTTGATTTTGCTAATAAATGCTGCAAATGGATCCTCCTGACTCCGCCTCTTCACAACAATCACAGAGAGTGCTGGGAATATTTCAGTTCTCATCTTGTTTTATTTAATAAACACATGGCTCAAACTTACAAAACATCGATGAGTCAAACAAGTTCTGTAGCTTTACAAAAGGAATATGCTACAACTTCTGTAAATATGAATAAAGAAAATATATTTTTTTTTTAAATGTGTGCTTCCTTTTTTACAGTTCTGTTAAAATAAGTGCTTCCAATGCACAAAGTGCAATCTCTTACTGTAACGCAAGTTTACATCATGTAACGCACTGGGAAACTGCTCCGCGCAGTCTTTTGCGCTTATTTTTGTTGGTAAATGAGACTGATTTGCTTCATCATGGCTTCATCGCGGGGTTTGCAGCTTTTCGATGATGTTCACGTCGTGTAATTACGTCACTGCATAACGTTCCCATGGCAACAGGGGGAACGACTGCTCTTGTGTGAAGTAAACACAACATTTTTCAAGTTTCTGCTAAGATATATGGGACTTTTTTGCAATGAAAATGCAGGGATTATGAAATCATGCAAGCCCCGCATATTTTGCGTGGAAATCTGCAATTTATGGGGCAAAAGTGCAGCGTATTTCAAAAAATGCGGCCCCCTGCATAAATATGTGGACTTTGGCTGATTATGCATTAAATCATGCGATCGCATAATCGCGTTCTTCTGGAGGGACTGATTACAGGATTAAATAAATGCAAAGAATGCAGAGGAGTACAAGAAAATGCTGACAGGAAACCTTACAAATTACAATCTGACAAAAGTTACAAAGAAAAGTTTTCCAATTTTTGCATTGGCCAACATAATTGTATTTTGTAAATATAAACAAATTTTGATTTTGATGGCTGCAACACACTCCAAAAAAGTTGTGACAGAGGGAATATAAAAGTGAATAGAATATTCAAGTAAGATTATCCAACTCTTTTTGAAACAGTCCACAATGAGTGAATTGGTAATAGGGATGGGTTCATGGGAGCCGGGATTCGCATGGAAGAACGACGATGGAACGATGAGGGATGGTTAGGCTGCAGAGGTTTGTGGGTAATTTTAATTTTTTAGGCTACCAGGAGTGGGATAGCAGGGGCATTTAGATAGGTGGTTTTTGAGGATGGGGATTTGTTAAGGTTTATGCTACCTTGCGGTTACACTGGTAAGAGATGATGATTGGTAGAAGCTTGGTACTTGTTATTGCCTATTTCTGGCACTTGTACCCGCCAATCTGAGGCTTGTGACACAGGCCCTTTTCGGGTGCCCCGGGATACCTTGCGGTGTTAACGAAGGGGTTACTTGGATTGGGGAGTAAGTATCCAAACCTCTTTGGGTCCACTTGGACAGCCCGTAGGGAGGGTGGCCTTGGGTTGAATAGGCCGTAAAAATGATCAGCATCAGAGGAGTTAGTATAATGGTTGAGGTTGTTGGGGATGGGGCAAGGGTACCTGAGAGTGGCAGTTTTTTTGTAGTTTTGGTAGTTTGGGTAGTTTTTGTTGGAGAGTTCTGGTAGGTTGGATTAGTATGGACTAGCGGTTTATTTTGAAGAGTTGTTTTGGGACACACGCACAGGATTGATCCCCTTGGGCGGGCCGCCTCAGAGGAGGGTGTCTGGTGTTTAAAGGGCCAAAACACCCAATGATCCTGAGGTAGTCAAGTCAAGTCAAGTCAAGTATATTTATATAGCGCTTTTCACAATACAGATTGTATCAAAGCAGCTTCACAGTATCAATCAAAACAACATAACAATGTTTGTTTATTAGTGGAAAACAATAAAATAAAAAAAGACATCCAAGTTTGGAAGGGCTGATCAATGTTATTAATGATTGGTTAATTAATTTGAATATCCCCAACTGAGCAAGCCAAAGGCAACAGTGGCAAGGAACCGAAAAACTCCATCAAGTGACCCAGTGGTGTCCTGAAACTCCATCAAGTAACCCAATGGAGAAAAAAAAAAACTTGGGAGAACCCAGGCTCAGTCGGGGGCCAGTTCTCCTCTGGCTTTTATGAACTAGAGGCCGGATTTACAGTAACTGTAAGTTTTAAAATTTTATATGAATGCCTGGCTGAAGAGATGCGTCTTTAGTCTAGTTTTAAACTGGGAGAGCGAGTCTGAGCAACGAACAATATCAGGAAGGCTATTCCAGAGCTTCGGAGCTAAATGTGAAAATGCTCTCCCTCCTTTGGTGGATCTGGATATCCTAGGTATGACCAGAAGCCTCGAATTTAGTGATCTTAAAGAGCGCGATGGATTATAGGGCGATAGAAGGTCCGTTAAATAGACTGGAGCTAAACCATTTAGGGCTTTATAGGTCAGTAGCAATACCTTGTAATTAATACGGAACTTTATAGGTAACCAATGAAGTGATGATAAAATCGGTGTTATATGATCATATTTTCTTGATCTAGTAAGAACTCTAGCGGCTGCATTTTGGACTAACTGTAGCTTGTTTATTGAAGATGCAGGACAACCAGCTAATAAAGCATTACAGTAATCTAGTCTCGAGGTCATGAATGCTTGAACTAACTTTTCTGCATCAGAGACTGATAGCATATTACGTAGTTTAGCAATGTTTCTAAGGTGGAAAAAGGCTGTTTTTGTAACATATGAAATATGCTTTTCAAAAGACAGGTTGCAGTCTAATATAACACCCAGGTCTTTTACAGTAGAGGATAAAGTAACAGGGCATCCTACTATGTTAAAGTAGTGTTGTGAGAGGTTTTGTGGACGGTTTTTAGAACCGATAAGTATTGCTTCTGTCTTGTCTGGATTTAATAAAAGAAAATTACGCGTCATCCAATCTTTTATATCTTTAACACAGTCTGTCAATTTGGATAATTTAGCGTATTCATCTGGCCGTGATGAAATATATATTTGAGTGTCATCGGCGTAACAATGGAAACTAATTCCATGTTTCCTTATAATATTACCAAGTGGCAGCATATATATTGAGAATAATAGAGGGCCTAACACAGATCCTTGTGGCACTCCATAGTTTGCCGAAGTTATGATCGATTTTTCTCCATTTAAATAGACAAAATGGTAGCGGTCGGATAAGTATGACCTGAACCAGCTTAATGCTTGTCCTTGAATACCAGTATAATTTTGTAGTCGATCTAGGAGTATTGTGTGATCTATAGTATCGAACGCTGCACTAAGATCAAGTAAAACTAGTATTGAGATACAGCCTTGGTCCGAAGCTAAAAGTAAATCATTTGTTATTCTAACCAGCGCAGTTTCAGTGCTATGATGCGGTCTGAATCCAGACTGAAACTTTTCATAGATGTCGTTTTCTTGTAAGAAAGAGCCGAGTTGAGCGGACACAACTTTTTCTAATATTTTAGACATAAATGGAAGATTTGAAATGGGTCTGTAATTTACTAGGTTATTTGGATCTAATTGTGGTACACCACTGAATGAATTTCGCTAAGATGGATATCTTGATTTGTGTAGGGGGATGTTCCTGGTTTGAAGGCAATCATGAGTTAACTCTTTTTGGGGGGGATGGGCTCGGTCAGGATTTCCGGCGAGCAAAATGGGATCTGAGTGAGTCGGGTACGGCCAGGAGCTGGGTTCTGAAAATGAGAAGCTATTTAAGATTAATAGGTAACCCAAAAACACAAGTCCAACCCAAAACAAACAAGTCCCACCCAAAACAAACACCAGTCCAACTCAAAACAAACACAAGTTTAACTGATACTGACATTCAATTGTGGAACAAACACACACAAAGAGTTATTTACACTGAATGTTGTTCAGTATGATGAGAATCACTGAGATTTACTGACTCCTGTGGTTCACTGAACAGTGAGAACATTCGGGTTTAATGTTTTTCTAAATGTGACTGTAGAAGGAAATGCAGAAGCCAAGGTTAAAGTTGATGATGGCTTTTGTCGGTTAATTTATATAGAACGTTCCCAAAAGTCCTCTAGAGTTTCACCAGACTCAGAATATGTATATCATATCGTCTCTTATACAATGACATCTTTTTTCTGCTTCCCTCTTTAAAAAAAAAAAACTTGCATAAGTGAGGTGTCAGTCACCAGCTCAGTAACCCACCTGCACTTAGTCAGCCATCACCACACCTTCTGCAGATCCTCACCAGTATACTGATTCCCTGCACTCCCAATAGAAAATCTATTTTCAGTGACTTCCGTGTTCTTACTGTATGTATATGAATTTGTAATTTTGTCATTGTGATTTAAGGGTCAAAGTTAAGTTGCATATGAACATGGCTATGACAGAGACTTCACAGGTACAGTAGGTACTCAACCAGAATGCCTATTACCGCCGCGACTCGTGCCGCGGCAAAAATAAACTAGTCGCATTTCAAAGTCGTTCGCGAAATGACCGCCAGGTGGCGCAAAGGGGCATTTAGCAAAACAGCCGCAATTGCCGCATTTTGAAACGTAAGTGCGGGGCCAATGTCAATTAACAGTAAGGATGAAATACTACAACTATGGCAATTTCCAAATAAGCAACAAACATGAAAAATTAAAACAAGAGCTATTTGCATTTTCTGTACAATAATGAAACAAACAAAGATTTGGTGAAGTTGAAACTGCATGTTAAAGTAATAATTGTATTATCAATTAAAGACAGAAAATTTTGTTAATGTTATTTAAACAAACGATCATACAATTTATAGTATACATGGTAGGCCTAGTAGCCTATAGCCTACATATAGACGTTTATTTGTACGAACTATTAGGGTTACTGTTTGTAACCCATTCTGTTTGTATCTGTTTATTAAAAAAAACACAGCACAAGGTCTTGTAAAAAAAAACAAGAATGAGACTGATTGAATATGTAAAAAATAAAATTAAAATAAACAAACGAAACAGAATAGAACAAACTTTTAGAACAAAAAATAATAAAAATAAAAATAATTTAGCCTACAACAGATTCGGTTAAATTTAACGAAAGCAAAACTTAATTAAGTCAAAGTAGGCTACATTTAAACAGAATATAACAAACTTTTAGAGCAGAACATTTTATGAATCAAAAGTTAAAATAGGCCTCTCTCGCAGTCAGTGGAAATAAATTAGGTGCAATAACGCTACACTATTGAGGAATGAGGATTGAAGAGCGCTTCTCTCGTGTGCGCGCACACTGACTGATGAACAACTGAAGTTCTGGGCAATTCTCAGTGAGAAAAGTTGTGGTCGAGTGGTAGAACTTAAGTCGTGTCTATAGTTTAGATGACACGGGTTCAAATCCCGAATAAACACGAGCTATATTTATAAAATACAATTTCCATGCATTTTCATTTTACACAAAGGAACAAATATTATCCAACAGATTGACTTAATTTATATCAATCTGTATAATAATTCCAAACGTAATTTCAAAAGCAGTTCTGTTAAAAAACTAGAAAAAAAACTTAATGGGGTTCCATATAGGCTACAGAAAGAGTTTTTAAAAACATGGTTGTGTAACAAGGTATTTGCTGGTGGGGGATTTCCCCCCTCCACAGTAATCAATGCTATAGCCTAATTCACCAATAGACCATATCAAATATATTATATATATTTTTTAAATATGCAACACGCACGTTTAAACAACAGACAATACAATCTGAACCGGCGCTTCTGCTCCTGTATTGAGAGATAACATGCAGCGCGTTTCAGTTACGATCCTGGTTCCAGTGGCCTTAATACATTCACGGCTTTTCAAAATGTCACAAAGCGTTTTGAGATGTTTTTTAACGAAGTATTGATGTTTATAATGAAGTGTTTTGGAACACCGAGTGGCACGCATTGTTCTAAAATTAGGTTTTATTCTGGCATTGAACTAGAGTTCGACAAACGCGGCGGCGCTTTCACTTGCATTTATTTTTTCTCATAACAGCTAAAATAACTTAAAAGGCTAGCCTACTCCGTAATTTTTGGTCATACAGATAAGATATCATCTTTTAAAACTGTAAAAGGTCTACAATATGCTAACGATAAAACGTTTCCTCGCTCATGTGAACGAACACACTGGAGAAACAAACGTTTGGTCAACTCACAGAGTAAATTCATGGCCGAGTGGTAGAACTTACGGTTCAATCATTTAGATGACACGGGTTCAAATACCGAACAAACTTATACTTTTGTAAATTTTATATTAGCCTATTAATGCATTTTATATTCTATTATTAATGCAGAGAGATTTGTCTAGTTCTAAAACTCTGTTACACCATATAGTTTTTGCTTATATTTATAAAATAAAATTGCCAAGCATTTCCATTTTACACTGGAACAAATAGTAGGCTATCCAACAGAATGACTTTACATCTGTATAATAATACCAATCGTAATTTATAAATAGCTATAGCCTATATATATTTTTTGGATTCCCTATAGGTTATAGGCTACTTCACCAATAGACCATATCAAATATATAAAATCGAGATATGCAACAGGCACGTTTAAACGACAAACAATAAAATCAACACCAGCGTTTCAGTTGTTCATTAGTTCCAGTGGCCTTAATGCATGCACGGCTTTTCATAATGTCACAAATCGTTTTGAGATTATTTTGAAGGAAATATTGAAGTTTTTAATTAAGTGTTTTGGTACACCACGCCGAGTCGCGCTATACTACATTGTTCCATTGTTTCTGGCATGTTGAATTAGAGTTCGACAAACGCGGCGGCGCGTTCATTTGGATTCATTTTTTTCATAAGGGACCGTTCGGTATTTATGGAAAGGGCCACCGGAGGAAAATAGGGGAGGGTCATGTCTTTTTATAATTTGTTGAGGGGAGGGTCATCCAACATTTTTTCGTCTAGGGGGAGGGTCACCCAACTTTTGTATTCATGAAAACAATAAAATTTCAAAGTGACTTGTTTGGTGCATATTTTTTTCCATGTAGATCTCTCGGTCTCGGCCCCCCCATCGCTATCAGATGGTCTGACCCAACACAAATCCAGTTTGGTGCTGTTTGACAGTGCGCGCGCGCTTCAGTACGCGCTCAGAAAAAGTGCATCATGTCAGAACAGAACGCCAATGAAATGTTTACCCGGCAAAGCTTTAAAGCACGAGCAAATAATGAAGTTTTGTGATTGCGAATAAGTGCAGTGTCCTGTGAGTAACTCTACCGCTGCATTAACATGTCATGTGAATGTACGTCGAGTTTTACAGTATTGGGACTGAGACGCCAGAACTGCAGCTGATAGAATGTGCGCTGTAGCACGATAGGCTACTACCATTATATTATTTTAGTTTCCATTCTTATTGTGTTTCCACAACAATGTTAGTGAGTAAATCTACTGAAATTGCCACCATAACAGTGGAGTGTGATGTGTAAGACGTGGGTTACATTTAAAAATTCCTATTAGGCTATTATTTGAAGTTAACATAATAAAATACGTAGACCTACACCCAAAAAAAACTAGTTGAGTATAAATTCTTTAAAATTGGGCAATTCCAGCGTTATGGACGTGACATTTGCAGTCAAAACTTGAAATATAAATTCTCAGAAAATGCATTTAATACTGAAACGTCTCCGCTAAAGGAGTCTACACATTAGAAAATTATCAGTCTACACATGCGTTTTATATTTAATATGAGCGAAATACACATGTGACATGACACAATCTTTAACTTTTAGGTGGAAAAATATTTTTAGTAGCCTAATTCTATGAATTACACTGCGCAAAACAAAAGTAATAGCTTACTAAACGGATGAAGAAGGCTCGGCCTCCACAGAACATAAAATATTATTTTTATTTTATTTTTCGTGTTCGCATTTATGAGGAAAAAAACAATGTTGTGACAGTTCTCCGTTATGGACATGACGCTCTGATGACTTTAAAACGTTCACAGAGACCTCAAACAGAAAGAACAAAGCCTTTCTTTAAAGTGAATTTCGTTTTTTATTAATTGTATCTTAATTTGAATCAATGTTTCATCAACCAATTGCCCGGATTTAATAAATAAGAAGTAATTAAATATAGTAGAAAATAGATCACGGAGGCGCCGGCGCGTGAACTGGACTCTCGATCGTCTCATAAATGAACCGAAACGCAGCGTAGGCTATAGCCTAATACTTGCCTCATAGACCTGAGAAATATATAGAAAGCTTTATGTCTACTTTTAAACAGAACATTTCAAAACGAAAGAAAATAGACTGCTCTCTCCGTATGAAATCTGCATTTCTCTCTGGCGCGTTCACTGCAAAGATCGCGAGTCAGCATTGTCAACTTCATCTTAGCAGCCGACAGACTGACACAGAAAACCACTATTTACCTTTTTCACTTCCGCCTACAATGACGCAAAAATCGTCAATTTGCATCATTGTAGGAGGAAGTGTAAGAATGGGGTATTTCTGTAAAGACTACAAGCACTAGTTCCCACCCTTTCCAACCCGCCCAATGGGGGATGGACCTAATGCGCTAACAGACCTATCACAGATCAGTGCCAGTGGCGAAACTTTTTGAAAAAATGGACGCCGAAGGTTCTGAAAACGAAGACGGATACATTATGGAGGATTGGGATTTTAATATGGCAGAAACAGATGTTCGTGGCTACCTTTATGAGCCTGAGTACAGCGACGAGCAGCTGAGGGCTATGGAGGAACAATAGGCGGCTGAACCTGCTTCCACCACAGCCGATCTGCCTGCCGCGGACGAGGAGCCCGCAATGCCTCGAGCTGGGACAGATTGGTGGTGCCTGTGCTCTCACTGTGCGCCAATGGACACAGAAGAAGAGTCAGTCTGCTGCCGCGAATTTCAGCGGTGCGAATTTCTCCTGTATGAAATTATAGATTCGGAGGATGACACGGACGTGTGTGTGGTTGATCACCCGAGTTTCGCACCACATATCGATAGCGGCGTCCTGGAGACCTACTTTCGAATCCCTAAGGTCAACTGGAAACGCCAGCCAAAGCCTACAGGGTCCAATGGTCATCTATCTGTAAAGTAAGTTTATTTTCATTTTGTTAACACGCTAACGTTGCAGGTTTATTACACAAATATCTTGCAGTTATGCTAGCTACTGTGGCACGCTAGGTTCAAAGACCATCACTCACTTTGTGCTCAATGTTTTGTCCAGACAATTTCGCCTAACAGCCTACCGGCACTTTCTTGAGTGGGTCCTGCAAGGAGAGAGATTGGGCAGAGGGCGTCGTGTCGTGTTACCAGCTTGTGTTGTGCAGGCTATCCGTCAGAAATATCCAGCTCCAGACGGCCAGTACTGCGGGCACCAAGAAGCGGACGACGCTTAGGAGGAGCTGTAGTTTCTTTTTTTGTATATATACTTTCAATTGTTGTATTTATTGTATATACTAATTCAATAAAAATGTTTAAAATTTACATTATTGTACTTCTTTATTAGTATTAGTATTTTTAAATGACCAATTTTTCAAAACTAGAACTACCTAGCTACTGTTGACTTAGATGACAAAGATAACATAATGGTGATCATACCCATAATTTCTATTAATTATAACGTTTTACAAGTAAACATTGCATTATAATTTAGTTGCAAATCAGTTACCTCCTTACAACTTTATGTAATGCTAAACTATGTTGAAGACAGAAAGGAGAGCAGGAGTGAAATATATCTTTTTTTGGTAACGCTTTAGATTACAGCCCGGAAAGTACTGTGTAATTAAGAGGAATTTACAGTGTAACTTTCTGTAATTATAGTGTACCTATAAAGTACTTTCATGTAAGTATAAGGGAACAATATGTAAAGTTTGGGGAATAAAGGGGTAACAACCAGGAGAATTAAAAAAATATTTATACTGTAAGTATTACAGAACTAAGGGGTACTTATTCTACTATTATGATACAACAATCTTACATATGGGAGCAATTTAGTGACAACATACACTGCGTGCCTTTTTGTAATAATTGTGTACCAATACATACTGTATAGCCTTTTTTATCTATGCATTTATGCAACAAAAAAAAATATTAGCAAAAGTGCATATGTTTAAGTTTGGGCTAACATGTTTCAAGGCAAGAAAAGCTTATTGCTTATAAGACTATTGCATTTTTTTTACATACTGGGAAATATGTCTTGTTTGATGTGGTTACAGGGTAAGTGGTGCTTGTATAATAAATAAAGGTTTCCGAGTCAGTGATATAAGATTGGGTATGCATTTTTCTTGTACTTACCCTGTAACTACATGGAACAAGAGGGTAACAAGCATCACTTTAATTTACAGCCCGCAATGTCACACTTACCCTGTAACTACATGGAACAAGGCGGTAACAAATATATGAAAAAAGAGAATCTTTCCCCAATATTTAAGCAAAAGTTGCAATCATTTTTTTGTTAAAAATATTACTTTATAAATGTATAGATATGTACCCTGTAATTTTTTTAAAGGCAATACATGTACTGGTTCACCATTATTTAAAAATGGTAAGCAGTGTATGTTCTTGCTAAATATTGCTCCCAAATGTAAGATTGTTATATCATAATAGTAGAATAAGTACCCCTTACAGTATAAATACTTTTTTAATTCTCCTGGTTGTTACCCCTTTATTCCCCAAACTTAAAATATTGTTCCCTTATACTTATATTGTAAGTACGTTATAGGTACACTATAATTACAGAAGGTTACGTTGTAAAATCGCTTTAATTACGCAGTACTTTCCGGGCTGTAATCTAAAGCGTTACCCTTTTTTTTATTCACAAAAAAAGAATTGTGTCATGAACATCAAAACAA
This sequence comes from Semotilus atromaculatus, assembly GCA_031834385.1. NCBI lineage: Eukaryota > Metazoa > Chordata > Actinopteri > Cypriniformes > Leuciscidae > Semotilus > Semotilus atromaculatus. Next base: position 23,678 of record JAULUF010000031.1, read on the forward strand.
ACAAACAACTTTATACACACTATACAAAAATATAATTATTGAACTCGTGATTGAGTATGTACAGTAAGGTTCGCTTCGAAATCCTCTGGCTTGAAATGTAGACTGCACACCATAAGATTTTTTAGTGCTTCAATGGCTGTGTCCTCTCCGAATTTTGGGTTATTGATAGCCCTTAGCCACTTTTTGCACAAGTCCAAATCTTTGGGTAATCTGTGAAAACTTACTCCGTGTATTTTCCTTGTACTGGATGAACATGTCGGAACTATGCAAGTGCACACCATTTCAACACAAAAAACAAGGAGTAAATCAAATTTTGTGTTGTAATGTTTTCACTATTTATTCAATTTAATTTCAGTATTGTGATTATGAATTCGTTTAACTACAATGTTTCACTTGAATTAATCTGTTACCAGCTTTCAATCGCTCTGAATGAGCCGCGGCGCGGCGGTAGATTACGCAATAGAGAAAATAAACTGACATCTTTCAAAGTCTGTGATTGTAGCGCCTCTTAGCGGTAAAAGGCAGCAAATACACATCTGAATTTTACCGCCGCGGGTGCGGCGGCGGTAAAAGTATTATTCTGGTTGAGTAACCACTGTACACTTCAACAGGTAGATACTGTGCCAGTAAAAGTCACTGAGTCACTTTTCCACGAGTGCCAGTAAATCGTGTTGAGATGTATGGCTGTTTTCAGAGAATCAGTGTGATTATTTCCTGGTCTGGATAAGTTTTCTGCTCTTTTGTTCTGAAATGTGGTGTAAGCTGAAACGCTCATGAGAACAGAGGAAAAGGAAACTTTATTTAATATTGAATTACAGTTGACAAAATAAATTTACAGAATATTGAGTGACTTGTATGGAAACACAAACCTACTGCTGCTATAATACACACAGAACACTAAACCATCAACACACAAACACTAACATCATGCGGATTAATTTAATATGCGCTGTTATAATGCACTGATGCCATCTCTCTCTGTTGTCATAAAGAAACACCTTTAACCATATTTTAATGCAGGTTTTACTGTTGATTGTGAGAATAAGTTATAATCAAACTGAATAATCTGAATATTTATCCAGGATAATTAGAGGACTTCTAGAGAATCACTTGACTCACAAAAAAAGTTAATAATCAATGGAAGGAAGTCCCAAAGTGAGATGCTGAAACACACCTTGAGTCAACAATCAAGGACGTTCTGGTCCAACTGGTTTAAAGTTACTGATTACCTTCTCTGATCGAGACTTTTGATAATGTTTTACATGCAAACCTCGAGAGTGTAAGGGTGGATTTCCTGCAGGGGTTCAGGCTGCAAGACTGCCGAATGACTAAATAAATGTTGTCAGCAAGATGGCAATTTTGAATGAACTCGGACTTGTCACGCACTCGGGTGAATTTGTACTCGGACTTGACATGGACTCGGACATTTTAGACTCGGACATTTTAGACAAATTTGCAGAGTACAGTCGAGTCCGGGCACTGGAGGACACAATATTTTATATTTCAAAAACTAAACGAAACATTGTGTGGTTTCAGCGTTGAGCATTGTCGCCAATCACAGACATGTATATTACGCCCATGAACTTAGTGGCCAATCAGAGGCGTTTTAGAGTCACCATGCGGAGAATTCGCTCAAAATGTATGTTCAGAATCAGCACAAGCTTTATCCTTTCACAAATCTCCTCATAAACAACAAAGTCTAGACGCGATGTAAATAAGAGATTCACTGTGCAGTGCGGACAACTTCAGTTTATGACTTGAGTTTTAGTGAGAGTGCAGAATGCGGTAAGTAAGTGATGGCTTAAAGGGAGCGCTATTGGCAATCTAAATAATAGTTTTGTTTTTCATGCTTCTAGAGGACCGGGACAGTTTAAGGAGTGATAATCGCATTAAATGTGGGAGTGAATCTGCTAAATTATAGTCCTGTGAGTCATGAAATTGCGATGATTTGACATAGTAACCATCGCAACATGAGAACGTGATAAACATAGCAACATTTTGGCGTTTAATAATGTTATGATTTTTGTTACATTTACACTTTAGTCATAAGTTATTTTGAAATATTTTTTTAATAATAAGGATCATAAAAACATTTTTCTTTTCTTTTTTACTGCCCTAAAAAAGCTTTTTCACATTACAGATGTTTAAGTAGCCTATAGCCTAGTCCGCAAGACAAAATACAAACACAAAATACAAGACAAATTACATAAGCTTGATTTTTAATATTGTGTCATTACCTGAATGATTCACAACTGTTTTAGTTTTTTTTTTTAATGGTTGTTCATGAGCCCCTTGTTTGTCCCAAACAGTTAAACTGCCCAATGTTCTTCAGATAAATACTCCAGCTTCTGCACATTCTTAGCTTTTCCAGCATCTTCTGCATATTTGACTCCTTACTAGCAGTGATTGTATGATTTTGAGATCCATATTTTCACACTGTGACTCATGCACAACTATTACAAACACTGCAAACATTCAGTGATGCTCAAGAAGGAAACATCCATTAAGAGCCAGGGCATGTAAATTGTTCTTGTTTTGTTTAAAAATTCATGCATTAATTTAGTACTGCCCTTCAGAGGCTAGATAATATATTGACATGTAAAAGAAAATAAGAAACATGTACACATCACCATCTTCTTGCTGAAACTTTTACCCCTGGCTCTTAATGCATCGTGTTGCATTCTTTAGCATTACCTTGCAGATTCTGAAAGCTGTGACCAATCATAATGAGGACATCCACCATTTTTGTCTGACAAACAAACCAAACCAAAACCAAAATGTGTGTTTTGACATATTTTTGCAGTTCTAATGTTCATTCATGTTATTTTGTGCAATAACTAAAATAGATGATCAGTTTACATGCTGCTTGAAGTAAAGCACTACACATTAAAGTGCCACAAAATAGTATTTATTGTTTAAATTTCACAAAAATTACAAAAAATTTAAAGCTGAGACTTTATTTATACCAAAAGGAACCTGCTCTGTCTTGTCTGTTGGCGCATTATCAGTATCCTTTTTGCTCCGCAATATATTTTTCACTGTGTGAGAACATGATGTGTGGAGTGAGAGCAGAATGGCTTGTCAGACGTAGCAACAGTAACTAAGAGGAGTGGGTCTTTGTCAAAAGGTCAATTATTCATTAGCGATAATTTTCTTATCAGTGCAAAAGAGACTCAAAATACTCTGTTGATTTTGATCTTACATTTAAGTGTTATACATCATTCAAAACTGTTAAATGTCTTCTTTTATTTGTGTACACACATAATAAAAACCAAATGTTGTGTTTTTCGTAAAATAAATAAAATAAACATGATGCGCGTTCTGTCGTCTCTCTCAATGTGAAGCTCATTCTGAAACGCGACAGAACATGATCTGTAATTTAGCTAATGTTTGTCACACAAACTTGAAACGTATGTCTTTAAAACGCTTGGAGTCTCTATTTTTAAATGATGTAAATTATATCAAAAACAAATATTCTATGTTTAAGTAATCCGTATGAAAGCAGCAACATATACAGTTTCTCAAACGGGCCTCATTAGCGTTAATTTTCTTATCGGTGCAAAAGAGACTCAAAATACTCTGTTGATTTTGATCTTACAGTTAAGTGTTATACATCATTCAAAACTGTTAAATGTCTTCTTTTATTTGTGTACACACATAATAAAAACAAAATGTTGTGTTTTTCGTAAAATAAATAAAATAAACATGATGATAAACTTGAAACGTATGTCTTTACAACGTTTGGAGTCTCTATTTTTTATAAATTATATCAAAAACAAATATTCCATGTTTAATTAATTCGTATGAAAGCAGCGACATATACAGGCTGCGTTCCAAACCGCATACTCAATGAGTAGGTACTTAATTTCAATAAGTACTTACTTAACGAGCGCTAAAAGAGTAGGTACTTTATAGCCAAATCTCGTTGAGTATGAATGCGATCCGGACATCATCGCCATGTTGACGTTATCATGTGACCTACGACGCGCTATCACAAGCGCAACAACTTAAAAGATGAACGACACGTTTAATTAATCTATCTGTAAATATCTTGATATTGATGAAAGTTGCTCATTTTGTGGTATTGTTGAAAAAACAGCTGCCCATTTTATTTTGTGAATACATTTAGGGTTGATTTAAGCAGTTTTATCCTTATAACGATTTTTTTTTTTATTAAGAAACCCCAAAATCGTCATCTCTTGAATATGTTGTTAATTTCTTTATTTTCCTCTTTTTTATTATGAAGAACTATTTAAAGATATTTAGCCTTGTTATTGTTTTTTTCTGTGTATAAATATCATATTATGATGTACACAAACCAAGGATCTTTATGTTTTCTGTTTTGTCATTATGATTGTTCATTGTTAGATACAACTATGGTATTTTTCCATGATCTTGTATGTAATAAGTTTATAAGTTTAAATGATATGAGCGACAGGTGCACTAACACTTCATAACATCAGTAACTCAATACAACCTCGAACAGTTTTCCTCTGTGTTTGTAATGTCTGCACAAAGGAGACGTGTGGCTGCTCGAAGATCTCTCCTTTGGAGGAAACTGTTGATTTTATACTTTATATAAGTATCGCTCCTTAAAAATTAATATTACCTCAGAATGAATTGCATTGCAAATGCTGACCAATACTTAATGTATAAATACTTATATTACTTTTTTATATATTAAAAATGATATATTACTTTTTTATATACTAAAAATGATATAATTTAATAAAACAAGCAAAATATAATTTGTTTTGTCATATGATAGTTATACATGAATAGCTACACACTATAAATGCAGTGAAACATCTCAATTGTCAGTCAAGCAATGACTTAATGCATACATTAGGCTAAATAATTATATTTTATTTACGGACAACAATAAGAAACATGAATAAATGAGTAAAAGAACAAATAAAAGTAACCATCACAATAAACAAATGCATATACAAGACAACAACGCATGAAACAAAGCTTTATTCAGACTACAAGCTTGTATTTACAGGCGGTGAACCGCACATCACAACATCTCAACACAGCGGATCCCATTCTGGGCTTTTTCCTGATGAAGTCACCAGAGCTGAGCCGTGCCTTCGTGCCGTGTTGTGCCGAATTTCGACCCCCTGCTAAATTATTACCCCCCTCGTTGAAGTCAGTACCTGATTGCCTAATCCTAACCCCACCCCTAATCCTAACCCCTCCCCCACAACTAATTCTAAACCTACCAATGCTAGAGGGGTAATAATTTGGCGGGGGTCGAAATTCGGCACAACACCGGAGTTTGTTGCTACACTTCACAATCTGCAGTAAGGGCAGATGGAGTGATGGAGGGACTCATAAGGGCAGATGGAGTGATGGAGGGACTCATAAGGGCAGATGGAGGGACTCATAAGGGCAGATGGAGGGATGGAGGGACTCATAAGGGGCAGATGGAGAAATGGAGGGTCTCATAAGGGCAGATGGAGTGATGGAGGGACTCATAAGGGGCAGATGGAGAAATGGAGGGTCTTATAAGGGCAGATGGAGTGATGGAGGGACTCATAAGGGGCAGATGGAGAAATGGAGGGTCTTATAAGGGCAGATGGAGTGATGGAGGGACTCATAAGGGCAGATGGAGTGATGGAGGGACTCATAAGGGCAGGTGGAGTGATGGAGGGACTCATGAGGGCAGATGGAGGGATGGAGGGACTCATCCATGGCACCGTTTCCAGGATTCAGCTCTGGGCTCCTCATCCTCAGTGCTCATGTAATACCCCTGAAAAGAAGTATAAAAAGATAAAAGAATAAATAAAACGAGCGCTTCAGTGATGGCTTCCTGGTCGTCGTTTTTACTCTTGAACGAAGCACATCACGGGCGCGCGTGCTACTAAGCTACTGGTATGTTAAGCGAAAATAATTTTATAAATGGACATAACACTCTTCTTTTTAAACAAAGCACAAATAAGCATTTAAGCAATATCAACAATATTAGAAAAATAACATTTACAAATTCTACAATGCATTTGAAAAAAACAAAACAATAAAGATAAAATCCACTAGGCTATATCCCACCCACACTAGTCTGCAGACATTTCAGATCCTACAAAAATGCACAAACATTATATAAACTTATTTACAGCACATTTGTCTAATGTAAACAGTGTTGACAACAGTGAATTATCCTGCATAATAGCACACATTCATCACTCAGATGTCTTTTTCATGTTGTGATTTACTCATCTGCAATATACAATATTTTCCTTACAGATGTAAATATACATTTTAAATAAGCGTGTTTAAGATGTATATGGTTATGTAAATCCCCTTTAGAGACGTAACGTTGTGTGTGCTTACTGGAGCTCCCCTGTTAGTTAATAAAACATGTTTTTACAGCAAAATCACAACTATACTATACTGTCTAACTCCTTTGCACCTTGAACAGTTAAAACGTTTAGTTTAACACATATGATTTAAACACAAGGAACCGTGTTTACTCACCTTTGAAAACCCCCGCGTCGCTGATCTCCGTGATGTTTGTAATGACGTATGCTCTCGCGTGGCCTCCTGGGTTAGATGAGTATCAAGAGTACCCATCGGTTGAGCACTCAAAAATCTGGGCGAAAGCAGTAGATCATCCGGGAACTTCTCGCCTACTCTTTTATGAATACTGACGTTTCGAACGTACTGCTTCTTTCACGTACTGTTTTCGCCTACTATATAGTAGGAAAGTAGGCATATTCGAACGCACTTTAGGTATACGTACGCCCGAATCTCGCGATAATTAGTACGTCACCCAGGTAATTCTCGCCTACTCTTTTGGATTCATACATACTTTTTCGCTCGCCTACTCTTTTTCTCATACTAAATAGTAGGGAAGTATGCGGTTTGGAACACAGCTAGTGTTTCTCAAACGGGCCTCATTAGCGCTAATGTGACCACGCCCACGCGAAACAGCTGTTCGCATACTAATGAGCCACGTGGAGGAACGCGATCAACTCTCTCAACACAAAGAATCAGATTCAGCGACTTCAGTCCTACTCTGCTTTTCTTGAGTGGGGAATGCTGTGTTTGTGCTGTGCCCTTGGATTTACCTCAGAAGAGTTAGAAGAACACGATTTGATTATGAGATTTTTAAGGTAAGACATGTTATTGTTAGTAGCATGTTAGCAGCAGCATGTCATAAACTTTACATTGTAGCTACCAGTTAAACTGGTGCCAGACTAAAATGTACGTTATAAAATGTGATTGGAGTTAAAAACATGAAGTCTAATGCTAAATGTATATACATGTAGCCTATGACACAATGACATCGCATTCAGTAAATGTTTGCACGTGCTGAGTTAGAGTCACGCGCTGTGGGTTTGAAAAACTGAACAAATCAAACATTATAGGCTTCATGTTTTTACTCCAACATTTCATAACGTCGTAACGAATGGAAACGAAGTAACATGATAATCCATAGTTTTCTCTAGTGTAGTGTCACTGAACTTTTTAACGATTTATAGGCTGCCTGCTATGGCTATTGTTATTATTTCATGCAGCCCTACATATGCCTACAAGGCACAACACACTTGGGAGTTCATATATATAGTGTATGTATGTATTTAGTCAATTTCATAATTTTAACCAGAAAAATCTATAAAATAGTTTCTCCTGATATCAGCATTTTTTTCCTAAATGTTTTCTTTTACAGGGACCAGAAGACACTGATGAGTCCTGCTGACATTCACATGAGTCTCTGTAGATGAACATGGTAAAAAATCAAACACTTTGGAGATGACAGGTATGTAGCATACTATGTTTTAGGAATGGCAGAAAGGTGTGGGACTGTCCAAGTCTCTGTCTTTAGATCAGTGTTTACTAATGTGCTTTTTTGTCATTTGTTGTGTATCTTTGGATAGTGTTGTGTTGTAAATAAATCCAAACCATTTAAAAGCCATTATTTTTTAAGTCTCTCCTCACTCTTTGTGCAAGGTTCCTGATAATGACAGCTGATAGCACCTTATGGGGCCATTAGGGGAGGGTCTTTGTCTTTCTCAGGTGTAAAGAGACTAAATATTCATGGGTTGATGGTTCATGGTTCACGCCTCCTCGCATAAAGCTTTCTAACACAAAACACGTCGTACAAATTTTAAATCAATATATTGTCTTATCTAAATGAGTAGTCAGGATGATTTTCACATAGTTTTGAAGCAAATATTCTAGGCCACGTGATACAATTTTCAAAAGTCTTGTGAATAAATAATTAGTATGGGTTTTATTACCTTATTTCAGGGACAATAAGTTTTTTCACAAACCACGCATAAACGTCATTATCTCAAAACTAAAAATGTTTACATACATGCTGCTGACATATTACTGTAGCAGAGTTTGTGCTGAATACAGTGTAATCTTACTTTAGCCACGAAAATGTCACAAGTATCAGAAATGAGCACAAATGTCAGAGCATGTCAGAACACTTCCAGTACCCAGAAAACACCTCAGACCCCAGAGGGTTAAATTGTATAGGTTAAGTCGAACACTTGAGAGTAAAAATAATTTTAAACAAATTAGAAATAAATGTAATTTGGAACTGCGTAAGGCTAAGGTGGTATATTTTCAACAGCAAATTATCCAATCCGCTAACAACCCAAAGACACTATGGCAGACCCTTAAGGTCATCACCGGTGAAAATGAGAAGAAAAATCATGTTAATATTAAAATTTCCCTACAGGGTACTCTTATTTCTGATTCAGAAAAAAATGTAAGTGCTTTTAATGATTATTTTCTATCATCTGTTAAAGAATTGGCTATGCATTTAGCTATTCATTCCTTGTCCTCACCTGATCTCCCCCCAACACCTGATCAGTTCTCATTTATTGAGATTTCACAGAGTGAGGTGATACAAATATTACATCTGTTAAAAAATTCTCATGTTTATGATGTTTATGGTTTAAATACCTTATTTTTTAAGACTCATGCTGATAGCCTCATACCTCTTTTTCTGCATTTAATCAATCTTTGTATCAGGTTTTCTATTTTTCCTAACTGACTGGAAAACAGCACAGATTACTCCAATTTTTAAATCGGATGATTGCACTCTTTAGACGGTGGGCCGAGGGGAGATTTCGTGTTTTCAGACGATCTGTGTTGAGGGATAACCCAGTTTTTTATGCGTAACCACTACGCTTTTCAACAAAGCAAATAAAAATTGTTGCCACTCACATACTTTGTCCATTACTATAATATCGGTGACTTTCTCCAGGTTATTTGTCCGGCGAATAGAGCAAGCAGCTACGTGTGGGGTCCGACCTGCATGACTTATTTGTTGCCTTCAATGGCGTGCGTGGAAAAGTGTCGGTGTAGGTGACGCGTTTGTGAAAACGTCTCAGGTTACGACTGTAACCCTACTTCCCTGAGAAGGGAACGAGACGATGCGTCAATGACGCTTTGGGAATGCTCCTGCGTGATTGCGTCTGAAGCACCTATGTCAACTAGTCCAATGGCGAGAGTGGGCGTCACGGGCGGGTGACGTGACGACCAGGAAAGGATAAAAGGACATCCGGTTTAGAACCGCGCTAGCTTCGAAAAGGGCCGAAGCAAGTCGATCACAGGGATGTATGAAGTATGGCAAAGTGACGCATCGTCTCGTTCCCTTCTCAGGGAACTAGGTTTACAGTCGTAACCTGAGACGTTCCCTTTCAAGGGAACTCGCGATGCGTAAATGACGCTTTGGGAACGAGAATGCCCAACACGCCATACGAACCAGAACCTGTCTGTGTGAATACTGCACAACTAAGACAAGAGCACTTGAGAACCTGGGGAAGAGCCCAGGTCGAAGTTGCAAAACCTTACGAATGTGAGCGGAGAGGACCAGCCTGCCGCATACCACATCCTACAGGGATATCTACATAAAATAAGGCTTCTAAGCCGCCATACTCCTGTCCTGGTCTAAAAGCACCACGAAGGAAACAACCAAAAGTCCCCCCCCTCAGGGAAATACCACCAAAAGGGACATGTAGGCACTAAGGCCGCCGTATACATCTTCAATGTGGAAGGGGATAACCCTGCGGAAAAACAAACCAGCAGTAACTCCAGCACTGTACCAATCGGGCAGTAACTGGGCCCCACTGTCCAGAGACCCGCAATATGAAGGGAAAACCCATCACTAAATACATAGAGTTTCCTCGTGGAGGGAGCTCTGGAGTGAAATATGGTCTCCACAACCTCAGTTGAGAGACCAAAGTCAATGAGTTGGGCCCCCTCAGAGGCCAAACCCACAGGTTCCAAATCTCTGGACTGGGGTGAAGGGTCACCCCTCCCACTTAAAACCGAAGGTCCCTCCTGACTGGAATCTTCAAGGGAGAGCCATCGAGGAGAGACACCGGGTCAAAGAACCAGTCAGCCCGGCCAGTACGGTTCTACTAGTAGTAGACTTATTCCGTCCCGGCGGACCTTCTCCAGAACTCCTGGGAGCAGAGTAATCGGGGAAAGATGTACAGACGTAGCCTCGGCCATGTCAATACCACAACGTCCAGCCCGAAGGGAGTTGGGTGTGTGAGGGAGAACCAAAGTGGACTGTGCGTCGTATCCTGAGACGTGAAGAGGTCCACTTGTGCCTGGCCATAAACCCCCCAAATGTGCTCCACCACTTCAGTGTGGAACCTTCATTCCCCGGGCCTCAGCCCCTGCCTCAACAGGATTAGGGTTAGGGTTAGCACGGTATCACTTCACCTGCTATCGAGATTATACCCGGTACCTGACCACACACAAAATTGAGAGAACAGAAACAAACATATATGAAAATGGATACAAGCACTTCTGCAAAACAGTCATTGAGGAGAGGCTGTTAAAACAACGTGAAGTGCTTCGACTGTCAAAGCTGAATTTGCTTTTCAAAAAAACTGTGGAAGAAACAGAGGGAGTGAACATTGCAGCTTATAAGGCACACTCACTAAAGGCAAGACTTCACAAGTCTCATACCTTCTTGAAATTCCTGAAGGCATCCACAACCTACCTTGTATATGTCAGCTGACGAGATTGTGCATGAAGTTGCTGTCTCCTTTGCTTCCTCCTCATCTGAAGAAAGTGAAGGAGAAATGACAAGACAAGGAGATATCAACACGGATGATTCTCGGGTGTTATATCATGCAGCAATGACACTTAAAGAAATCATTCAAAAGACATCAAAAAGATACCCAAAGCTTCCATGGCCTCCCACAGCAGGTGACCTCACACTGGAAAATGCCCTGAGTGTAGTGCCTCACCAACTTTTTAACTTCATTGCATGGATATCAGGAATGTCATCACAACCATCAGATGAACGTGTTGATGTCACTTCAGAGGACAGCAGAAAGATAGTGTCCACTTGTCAGGACATTAGTACCCTGGCAACCAGAGGACGGCAAACAGTGCTCACTTGCAATGGCAGTTCGGCATATGACTGGCTCTGCACAGCTTATAGGGGTGTTAAATGGTCTGGGTCACTGATCATCCAATTCCCAGGTCCTTGAGCATGATACTGCCCTTGCTCACCTACAAATGGAGAGAGGAGAAATATACATCCCTGAAAACATCAGTGCTAAAGTGCCTGTGACTCTTGTCTGGGATAATAATGACTTTGGAGAGGAGACTCTTTCAGGTAAAGGGACAACACATAACACCAATGGTATAATAATTCAGAGGGCCATAAACAGTTATACAGCATTCTTACCAGACACATTACCCAGACAGAGAACACGAGAGTGGTCTGTTCATCCTCCTCCACTTAATCTTTCAACATACACAAGAGGAAAGCGGTCTGGTCCACAGAATTTTGCATTGAAGATAGATTTCCAGCAGGACCAATACAGATATGCCCAAACTATCGGTAGAAGAATTGATGCTGCATTCTTTTTACTGAAAGTACCTGAGGCCGAGGGCAAAGTCCTTCCTGGATGGACAGGGTTTAATATCATGTTGAAGGAAGAGACAGTTCTACCATCTACACATGTTGCCTATGTAACCCACAGCTACCCGTTTTATGGCGTAATAACTTGGGTACATATGATCTATTCTAGGACCAGATTACAGAAGGTGGGTTCGACTCACTGGAGTATAGGGAAATTATAACAGACACTAAAGAAAGAAAGCAACTCAGACTCAAAGGTAAATGTTAATTACTAGGAAATTAAATGTATTGTTGTTAAGAAAAATAAGTAAATGAATGGAATCTTTTGACAAATAAAATATGAATAAACAAATAAACAGCAGTAATAAACAGTAGTTCAGTTCACAATTGACACTTCAGTTCAATTTGTAAATGTAGATTTCAAGATTTAAAACCAGATTTCACAATTCAAAATCAGTGTCCAGAGTAACAAAAACAAAAAAAACAAAAAACACAACTTCAGGAATCAGATTCAATGTGCAGATGTCACTGAATATTTTTAGTTCAGTTCCAGTTCAATAGGAAAAATCCAACGACTGATCCGGGGGAAATCCAGAAGAATAAAAAATAAAAATAAAAAATATCACAGTTCAGGGGGAATATAGTTTGTCCTACCAGTTCAGCAAAATGATAGTGGTTTTAATTTCCAGGTACGATCAAGCAGATGGTTGGCTCGCCATGTCCGAACCACAGACAGAGCATCCACGGCAGGGACAGATCGGGATTCAATAGGCAATGAATTCGATGAAATCAGAAATAGAAGAGAAACAAAACAAAAAAAACCCGGCCTTGCAGAAACAAAGCCAAAATAATCATTAATCAGCTGTTCAATAAACTGTTTAAATTAAATACATTGTCTGGTTTTATCACTCAATTTCCTATGCACTTAACATACATGCTAATCAACCACATGATCACTCTTAGTACATTGAAACCTATGCACACAGCTAGCAAGCTAGCTTCACATGTAACATTTTTCATAGGCCTAAAGCAACTACTTCTACAAATACACATATTATGAACCATTAAACATTATTTACACAGTCATCATGAAAATATAGATTCAATTACCGTTTTTAGATGCATGTCTATCACATTACATTTCAAATGATAACTTTCCATATTTCAAAACCACTTAAAGCCCATGTTGCAGGTTTAAAAAAAAAAAAAAAATTATTAATATAACCATGTGTGAAAATATCATATGAAAAGTTAATGCAGGATTTAAAATTGTTTTGCGAGACATAAGGGCATACATTTAGTAGAAAACGTAACAGTTTCCTTGACCGTGTTGAAAAACCGCTTTTTTTCAGCATCGCGTCATATTACGTCACGGCCGGTAGTCGTTCGCCTGCCTCTGCGTTTACTCAATGGAGAGTGCGCTGGGATTCAGTGTGTTTTCTGTGGTTGTTGTATTTCAATTAATTATCGTCGTGGTAATTATTGTGAATTATGGCCTGTCAGGACATCGACTCCACAGATTTTCGAACAAAAAAAGGACGGTGCGTTTTGTGCAGGTGAAGAGATGGACTTCACTTCTGCATCTGCTCCGAAACACGCGGTCGTGTGTAGCGTTCACTTTAGACCGGATGATAATCCAGGCGATATGATGGAGTTCAACATGGGATGCCGAAGCAAGAACCTAGTGAGCCTCCTTCGGTGCACGCACACACACACACACACACACACACACACACAGACAGCTCCTTCATCGGGTCTGCCGGTCCATCAACATGTGGTTCGGCCAGCGGTGGGAAACATGACGCGCACGGATCCGTCAGAGATCACTTATTGTACATCTGTTTTACAAAATGTGCCTTGTCTTAATTTAATTCATGAACATATCCTACATAAACTTGTAATGTAATGCATTTATGTGTTTGTTATTAGTCTGCAGCCGAAACTTATGATATAGTATATCATAATAATATGTTATTATTATTATTATAACGTTAAATATAATATATTATGTTCTATAATTCATTTGCAATCTGTACAAAACCACTTTAATGTTTGTGTTGGCTGTTTACATATGACGTTTTTATACAGTTAGACAGCTGTGATTGTGATTAGTTTTGTATTCATTTATTCAAAACCTTTAAATATAAAGTCCCTCTTCCTCTGGAAACTGTCTCCTAATGACTTACATACACAACACATGCAGTTAAAGGTCTACTAGCTTTGTTATTGCCCGATACATGATAATAATCATTGCTTTCCTATTGTTTACTTTAAGACCGCGCTCCCGGCCGTTATGTCACTTCCGGCTTGGCGGTTTTCAAATGCGGAACTAAAATTTTCACACAAAAATGACTCTAGAAGCCTAAATAGCATTTTATAAGTATATGTTTATATTTAAATCTAGTTTAAAACATTATTTTCTATACATTGGCTCACTGTGTACTCTAACCTGCAACATGGCCTTTAATACATATATTATAGCAAAAATGGTACTCACCAAGGAAAAAGTAAGTGAAAGAGAAAAATAAAATAAAGTTTTCTTTTGGTTTGGTTTGGCCTCAATCTAGATGGTGTCAGTCTTCTTTTTGAATGTGCGTTTCTAACTCTTTTCCGTTCGTCTCAATCTTTTCTTCTGTCGTCCTCCTTTACATTTAAAGTGTGACTTCTAATGATACTTTTCACTAAAATAATCAAAAAAAGATTATTACAATTCACTTTTAAGAGTTAGGAATACAATGTACTGACTAACGTCAAATCTGCGTTTTTCTCCTTCGTCACACTCTCTTCTTCTTTGTTTTTAACGGCGGTTGGCAACCAGCTTCTGGTGCATTACCGCCACCTTCTGCTCCGGAGTGTGGCTCAGACAATAGGTTTACAATTTAGTTTCCACAAAAAAAAAAAAAAAAAAAAAAAAAAAAAATTACATACATACACATTCATTCATTTCACAACACACTTTCCATATCCGTTTACCCTCATAATCTATTAAACAAACCCTTAAGAAAGTTAACAAAATTCTAACCTGTGCTCTGTCTCCTACATTCAACACTCCTTTTAATGCTAACTCCTGCACCCCTAATTCCCTCAAACTATTCCTCATTATCACTCTCTGTACCTCATACCTCCTACATCTCAGAATGATGTGCTCCACTGACTCCTCTTCCTGACACCACTCACACAAGCCTGTCTCATGTTTTCCTATCATTTTCAATGATTTGTTTAAAGCACTGTGCCCCAGCCTTAACCTTGTCAATACAGTTTCCTCTCTCCTGTACCCACCACCTAGCCTAGTTATTTTTACACTCTTTTGAATTTGATATAAATGCCTTCCTTTCTCCTCTCTGTCCCACCTTTCTTGCCACATTTGATTCGTTTTTTCCCAGATGATACTTTTGACCTCTGCTTTACTAATTTTAATTTGCATTTCTATATTTCCCTTCTTTAAAGCCCTCTTTGCCAATTCATCCACCTGCTCATTCCCTTTCACCCCTACATGTGCTGGAACCCACATAAACTGAACCTGTCCTCCTTGATTTGTTATCCTTGTAACTGACTGAAGGACTTCAAACAATACATCCTGACGGCTTTTTGAGTGAAAAGACCTTAAACTCACAAGGACTGAGGATGAATCGGAGCATATCAGCACCTTTTCTTGTCTTGTTTTTTCCACCCACCTTAACGCAACTAACACTGCCACCATTTCCACTGTGTATACTCCTAAAAAATCTGATGTTCTTCTATTAATTCCTATTCCTTTATCTGGTATTGCCACCCCAAATCCTGTCACTCCTGTCTCAGGTTTCTTAGAACCATCTGTATATACATGTATGAATTCTTTATAATCTTTATTTATGTGGTACTTGAATGCCCTTACCAAATCTATTTGACATTTTTCTTTCCTTTTTAACTCTAACAAATACCAGTCAATATCTGGCCAAACAAGTACCCATGGAGCCACCATCAGATATATAACTGCAGGGCTCATCTTCATATCAAATACTCCAAATTCTTTTGCAACCTCATTTCCTACTCGACTAAAATGATCTCCATTATATCTTGCGTTCTCCCAAGTCTCCTGCAACACTATTTTTGTGGGGTGGAAATCATTATGTCCCTGCAAATTAGCCCAATAGTTTATCATCAGCTGCCTCCTCCTTAAAGCTAACGGCATTTCTCCCATTTCTACCTGAAGTGCAGGTACTGGTGAAGTTTTAAAAGCTCCACTACACACTCTTAGGCCCCGTTTACACGAAGGGAAAACGCAGATGTTTCCCTGCGGTTTGGCCTCTCGTTTACACGAAAACCCCGTTTTTATCACAGAAAACGATTATTTCTAAAAACTCCGGCCAAAGTGGAGATTTCTGAAAACGCCGGTTATGTGTTGCCGTGTCAACGGGGAGAAACGGGGTTTTAGGTTCTCTCGTGTCGATTCTGAGGATTCTGATTGGCTTTATCCTTCTCCCTACACTGCCGCCCATAGGTTTGGCATAGTTATGATGGCGCTCGCGGCGTATTTATGCGGGTCGTGTGCACGATGTTATTATTGAAAACGGAGGGGGGAAAAATATTCGTTTCTCTAAATACCCGGCTATGTGTAAACGTAGCCTTAATGCCTGTGCCTGAATCATATCTAGCTTCTTTAATAGAGATTTCGCTGCTGATCCATAAGCTACACTACCGTAATCCAACACAGATCTTATCAATGCCACATATATTGTTTTTAATGCAGAGCAACTTGCTCCCCATTCCCTACCTGACAAACATCTCATCACATTAATTACTTTTTTGCATTTTCCTTCTATTTTCTTTATATGATCTGCCCATGTTAACCGTGAATCAAAAACAACTCCCAAAAATGTGAATGTTCCAACCCATTCTAATTCTTTCCCATACATATTTAACTTCATCCCTTCCTTTATTTGTTTCCTGGTGAAAAAGACTGTTTGTGTTTTCTCTATTGAGAACTTAAACCCCCAATCATATCCCCAATCTACCACCTCATCTATTGCTCCTTGTACTTTCCTGATTGCATACTCCAAATTCCTTCCCCTTTTCCACAAAGCCCCATCATCCGCAAACAGTGATCTCCCTATATCCATTGGCACCTTTGTGAAAACATCATCAATCATGATAATAAAAAGTAGCGGGCTTATCACACTATCTTGAGGCGTTCCATTGCCCACATCGTACTGACTTGACATGTCTGACCCTATTCGGACTTCAATTTTTCTACCAAACAAAAAATTCTTTATCCAGTTAAAGACTCTTCCTCCTACACCCAACAAGTGCAACTTTATTAACAATCCTTCCTTCCACATCATGTCATAAGCTTTTTCAATATCAAAAAACACTGTAATGACGGGGTTTTTTTTGCCTGAGCCTTCCTTATTTCATTTTCTAGTCTTACCACCGAATCCATGGTACTCCTTCCTTTCCTAAAACCACTTTGATAGTTTGCTAGCTTTCCATTTTTTTCTAGTATATACGATAACCTTTCTGTTATCATCCTTTCCATAATTTTGCAAACATTTGATGTTAACGCTATCGGCCTATAACTTGTGGGTTTAGAAGGATCCTGTCAGGGTTCTGCCCTGGCAGCTTTGTCTATGTCTTTGTTTCATGTCTCTATGTTTGTGTTGTGCTTAAACATGTGGTTTTGTTTGTGTTTGCCATGTGCTCCTTTGTTCCTGCCTCCTTGTTTCCCTGTACCACGCCCTCTTGTCTAGTTGAGTACTCGTTTGTCTGAGTGTTGTCACCTGTTCCTTATGTTCTCTGCTCCCTTGTTTGAGTCCTCGTTTACCTGAGTCTGTTCACCTGTTCCTCTTGTTCTTAGCTCCCTTTATATGTGTGCTCTTTCCCTCATGTGTTGCCAGTTCGTCATATGTTGTACTACTGTGTACTTCTGTGCTTCATTGGTTGTTTCTTGTTACTAAGATCTACGGTGTTTTATTTGTAGAAGTATTTTGTGCTTTAGTTCTGCCATCGGTCCTGTCTGTCTTGTCTTCTTGTGTCTCTAGTTCCAGTCCATGCTAGCAGAGCGTCCCTGACTGCTTACACTCTTGGTGTTGGAGGAAGCCTGGTGCTGAGCCTGAGATCCCTGAGTGCCTTGCTGGAGTACTTACAAGTTCCTGTCTGGCTACTGCTAGGATTCTGAGGTCTCATTCTGCTCTGCCATAACAACTCTCCAGCTTCCAGTCATCTTGCTAGTTACAACTGCTGCTCGGCTAGTTACTACGGCTGTCATTGTGTCTCATCCCTGCCTATTGTCTGGACTGTTCACCTCTCCCACCACATCCTGTCATCTGTCTTCTGTTTGTCAATAAACCTGTTAACACTCGTTCTGCATTTGAGTCCTCCTTCAGAGACCCCTGACAGATCCTTGCTGGGTTTCCTTATTGGAACGACTACTGCCTCTTTCCACGCATTCGGTAATCTTCCCTCCTCCCACACTCTATTATAAAGGCACAGCAACTTTAAGAGCGCTCCTTTCCCTAGATGTTTTAGCATCACGTAGCATATCTGATCTTTTCCTGGATATGTTGGTTTAGCTCTATTTATTGCTCTCATTAACTCTGCCATATTAAAAGGATTTAATCAATTTTTCAAAAAAATTTTATCTTTTTTTTTCCCTCCAGTCTAACACACCTGGATACTGATTCATTGTTCTTTCCTTTCTCCTTTTGCATTCTTCTGACAGGTTATCTGAACTATGAATTTTTCCAAATGCTTTTGCCATTATCTCTGCTTTATCTTTATTGGAGATTGCTGTTCCTTCCTCAGTAGTTAGAACTGGAATTTCCCATTCCCTTCTAACTCCTCCCATCCTTTTTATCATTCCCCAAACCTCTCCCACAGGTGTTGTTCTTCCTATTTCATTGCAAAATGTCTTCCAACTTGCCCTTTTAGCTTGTCGTACCGTTCTTCTCACATTAGCCTGTGCCTTCTTATACTGAACCAAATGCTGCATGTTATGGGTGTTTTTAACTAGTTTAAATGCTCTATTCCTGTTTTTAACAGCCTGATGACACTCTTCCGTCCACCATGGTACCAGTTTTTTATTCCTCCTTTGTTTACTCTTGGGAATAGATCCACCTGCTGCCATAATATTTGCTGATGTTATTTGTTTGTTTGTTTCATCTATATTTCCAGAAATGTCTAATTTAGATAATGATTCCTCACTTAATTGCTGGAATTTTACCCAATCAGCTCTTCTAAAACCCCATTTTAGTACTCCTTCACCTGGTCTTATTTCCACTTGCTCTCCCACTGAGCATGATACTGGGTAGTGATCGCTGCCCACTGTTGTATCGTTCCAAACATGCCAGTTACTTATTCCAGCTAAGGGATTAGACACTAATGTAATATCTAAAGCTGATTCCTTTCCTGTTGTTATGTTTATTCTCATACCTCCTCCGTCATTCATACACACTAATTCCTTATCCATCAAATCTTCAATTACCCTTCCATTTACATCTGTTTGTGAACCCCCCCATATTATACTATGAGGATTCAAATCTGCACACCATATTACTTTTTGTTTATTATTTCCTTGAATCCTTAATAACTTATCTACTTCCAACCTTTTACAAGGATTATAGTAGTTTATTATAACTACTTCCTCCCCTCCTTCCCACATTGATACCACAATGTATTCTAGATCCTCTCCCTTTTCTAGTACCCTATATGGAATATCTTGCTTAATAAATGTAGCACATCCTCCTCCTCGTCCCCCATTTTCTCTGTCATTCCTTATCCCTATATATCCATGAATCACAAATTCTAAATTTGGCTTTAACCAAGTTTCCTGGATACATACTACATCTGAATTTATTTTCCTGTCTTTGATGAAATGTTTGAATTCCTGGCCATTGGCCAGTAAGCTCCTAGCATTCCATTGTAAAATAATAACCATTAATATTAACCAATACATGATGCTTCCTGGCTTGACTGATTGGTGAGGTTCTCCCTCACTTCTTCCCATGTCAGTCCCACTAGTCCTAAATGATTTACCGCTGCTTTGACAACCAGCTGTATTTTATCATTTTTTTATTTAACTTCAGCTGTACTGTTTATCACTCCTGCAATAAACGTCACCAAGTCCTTTTTGTCTACATAAATCATGTCATTTGCTCTTTGATGTCGTTCTACAATCCCCAATTCTGCTTGTTCTATGGTGATATTATTGTTTTCTCTTGACACTCTTGCTGCTTCTGCATAAGTGATCCTTCTTTCCACTCTTATTTTCTGGATTTTAATTTCCTGTCTCATCACCTCACATCCTCCATATGCCACATTATGGTTTCCTCCACAATTACAACATTTTGGTAGCACTCCTGTTCCACACTTTCCGTAATCATGCTCGCCCTCACATCTAGCACATCTCTTCTTCTCCTTACAGTTATTGGCTACATGTCCAAACCTCTGACAGTTAAAACACCTCAGCGGTTTTGGCACATACATTCTCACTGGGTAGCTCACATAACCAAGGAATACCTTTTTTGGCATAATCTCCCCCTCAAATTCAATCAATACCGTTTCACTATCCTTTTTCACTCCTTCTCTTGTAGTTTTTAATCTTTGTGCAATCACTATTTCCCCCCCTTTAAGATGTCTCTTAAGTTCTTCCATTCCTACGTTCATTGGTACCCCTGTGATCACTCCTTTGCTTCCTCCCCCATTTCGTGCTCCCACCCTCCTTGTGTTTATCACTTTCAGTTTTCCAATCTCTTTTACTTTGAGTGCTTTCTCAAATTGATCCTCATTTGCACATTTGACCAACAAATTTCCATCATTTAGGACCTTTGCATATAATATCTCCCCTATCTTACTTGCCAGATGTTTTGTTAATGCAAACGGGTTGATAATCTTCATGTTCTCTTGATCTTTATCATTGAATCTTATTATGACTATAACATTCTCATGAATTTCCGTCTTATTTTGCTCATGTCCTTCTTCCTCTTCACTTTCCGACCTCTCATCATTTTCATTTCTTATTCTTTTATTCCTGTGGGCGACAATCTGAAAGCCAAAATAATTTGTCGGCCGAGAGACTGAACAGGGGAAACTAATTGCCAGACGCGCTTGCTCAATGAACCTGATTCCAAAGACTGCGTTTTGAAGATTTATTTGTGTTAGAAATGAACAAGGTTGTGTGTCCAATACATTCCATAGTAATTGTTTCACTGGTATACCGTATACGTAATGGTGTCCAAACGGCATTAAACAAGTGTTTTCTTCAGCGGTCAACAAAATAAGACTTTCCCCGTCACCCCCTCTCTTCCTCACGAACCCCACAGGTGAGATGATATAGTCTCACTTCCTCCACCACCACCAGGTGCCTTAATTACCGTAAAGAGCCAAAAGAATGTGTTCATAAAATAAAACAATACCAGGCTCTTACATTCCGGCCCCTAATTATTACAGCTATCACACAGTAATAATTACATATACATTACACATGCAGGGGAAGGAAAAATAAGTAAAAAATTATTAATAGTCCATCATAAAAATTGGACCAATCTTCGGGCTTCTCTCAGAAGAAAAAAGTCAAAAAATAGTCCAGTCAATTCAGTCAAAAGTCAAGTACAGTAATCAGGATTCAGCTGACTCCTGAAGGAGGCAGATCTTGGTCACGGGCCTGCATATATGGTTGGTTTGGGTCTTGATCCAGACTTGCCTCACGAGTCCTCTTCTGTCTGGCAGCACTTCAGTAATCCTTCCGATGATCCAGGAGTTGCGGGGCGCAGAATCATCCACTACAAGAATTATGTCTCCGGGAATGAAATTCCGCTTAATCTTGGTCCATTTTTGTCATTCCTGCAGTTGTGGTAAATACTCCTTAGTCCACCTTTTCCAAAACAAGTCAGCCATGTATTGGACTTGCTTCCATCTTCGCCGTGCATACATGTCTTCTTTCTGAAATAGTCCAAGAGGTAAACATGGTTTGGTTTTGAGAAGCAGAAGGTGGTTCGGAGTTAATGCTTCCAAATCGTTGGGATCTGTCGATTCCTTGGTGATAGGTCTACTGTTGAGAATTGATTCTACTTCACAGAGCACTGTGCAGAGTGCTTCCTCGTCCAGACTTTGTGTCCTTAAAGTAGAGTTAAGGACCTTTCTAACAGAACGAATCAACCTCTCCCATGCTCCTCCATGGTGTGATCCAGTGGGAGGGTTGAAGGTCCATTTAATTCATTTTAACGAGAGTGCATCATTGATCTGTTCCAAGTTGCATCCTTCAATGGCTCGTCTCAACTCACGCTCTGCGCCGACAAAGTTGGTGCCATTGTCTGACCGCAACTCTTTGACCTGTCCTCTTCTTGCGATGAAGCGTCGCAGTGCATTAATGCAGGAATCTGTGTCCAATGATGAGGCGACTTCAATGTGTACTGCTCTTATCGCCAAACACGTGAAGATAACTCCATATCTTTTTACAAGACTCCTACCACGCTTGACCTCGAACGGACCAAAGTAGTCATCTCCGACGTGACTGAAGGGAGGTTCTTCAGAAGAAACCCTATCTTCAGGCAAATCTGCCATCTGCTGTTGACCTGCAGCTCCATGTAGCCGCCGACACACCACACATCTTGCCAAGATCTTCCTTATGGAACCACTAACACCAGGGATCCAGTATCTCTGGCGTAGTCTTGACAACATGTGATTTCTACCTCCATGACCGACCTCTCGATGAATATGTTGTAGAATGAGGTCAGAGATATGAAGATCTTTAGCTAATATGGCAGGATGTTTCGACTCTTCAGGCATGGCAGCCTTACTTAGCCGTCCTCCAACCCTTAACACACCATCTTCCAATACTGGGTTAAGTTTGTATACATGGCTGTTTCTTTTTACACCTTCTCCCTTTTGGAGGCAGGAGAACTCTTCTGAAAACCTTTTTCTCTGACAAAACATAAGTATTTCAATTTCAGCTTCTCGGATCTCTCTCAATGAAAGATAACCACCGCAGAGCTTATTCTTGAAATAACACATGTCCTTAGTGAGGCCATCTTCCTGTTGAGTTGCATTTGACACAGACCGGGTAAGACATGCAGTGACCTCCTTCGTTCTTCTGAGATTCAGAAACAAAGCCTTGAATCTTAGGACCCAGCCCATCACTCTTGTTAGACGTGTCCAAGATGAGGTACGATTGATCAAACAAGTCATGGTGTCATTTTCATCCCTAATTGTAGAGACTCCAATTGCAGCCGACACCCTGACCTCCCGGTCTCCGGGTGAAAGCTCCTGCAATTCATCTGGGTTATCAGGCCAGTCTTCTTCTGATTGTAAGAGAAATGAGGGACCAGAAATCCAAGTTTTGTTATTTAGGAATGGTTCCGCCTTCGCACCTCTGGAGGCAAGATCTGCGGGATTGTGTGCAGTGTTCACAAATCTCCATTGAGATGCATCAGAAATCTTGAGAATCTCTGAGACCCTGTTTGCCACAAAGATTCGAAATCTTGAAGTTTCATTCTTAATGTATTTTAATACAGAGGTACTATCTGTCCAAAACACAGAGTCTTGAAGCTGTAGTCTTAGCTCCTTTCTCCACAGTTTGTCCATACGAGCTGCTACAACAGCAACTATCAACTCCATACGTGGGATAGTCACAGGCTTTAAAGGTGCCACCCTGGATTTTCCCATTATGAAGGCACTGTGTATCTGAGAGTGTTCATTACGCAGAAGCAGATAGGTAACAGAACCATATCCTTCCTCACTTGCGTCAGCAAAATGATGCAACTGAGCAGTGGCTACTTCTCCAAAGTTCAGAGGTTTTAAACATCTTCTGATGCTGAAGCCTTCCAACTGATGTAACTCCTTTAACCAGTCTATCCATTCCTGGGCAACCGCTACTGGTATGAAGTCATCCCATCCTAGCCGGCTCCGACACAGATCCTGGAGAATTCTTTTAGCAATAAAAACCACAGGAGCTAGGATCCCCAGAGGGTCGTAGAAAGAGCTGACGGTTGAAAGGATCCCTCTGCGGGTCAATGGTCTCTCCTGAATAGCTATGCTGAACATAAAGGTGTCAGACTGGATGCACCAACGCACTCCCAGTGCTCTCTCAACAGGTAGTGAGTCATGGTCCAGATCCAGGTCTTTAACTTCCTTTGCTCTCTCGTCCTCAGGTATTGAGGCCAACACACTGCGACTGTTGCTTATCCATTTCGTTAGATGAAAGCCACCCTTGGCACAGATTGCTTTGAGGCCTTTATAGAGGGATATAGCTTCCTGTTCTGAGGCTACAGAAGCAAGGCAGTCATCAACATAGAAACTGTACATGACGGTCTCAATCACTTGCTGGCTAAAGAAGTTGTTGTTGTCTTCTGCACACCTTCGTAGAGCAAAGTTAGCGCAGCTCGGAGAAGACGTCGCCCCGAACAGATGAACAACCAACCTATACTCCTCCAAACACTGACTGAGGTCTCCACTGGACCACCAAAGAAATCTCAAAAGGTCTGCATCCTCCTCTGGAACTTGAACCTGATGAAACATCGCCTCAATGTCAGACATCAGAACAACTGGCTCTTTCCTGAAGCTGGTCAGGACTCCAATCAACGTACTAGTCAAGTCGGGACCACTCAGGAGTTGTGCGTTGAGCGATGCGCCTTGAAATGATGCTGCACAATCAAAGACAACTCTGATCTTTCCTTTCCTTGGATGGTATACCCCATGGTGTGGGATATACCAAACTCTTCCATCACTGCGTTCCAGATCCGTGGTTGGCACTCTCTCTGCATAGCCACTGGATATAAGGTTATTCATGAAAGCAGTGTAGTCCTTATGGAATGACGCATCTCTGATAAACCTTCTCTTTAGGTTAAGGGTGCGTTGTTCTGCAATGTTACGGTTGTTAGGCATGCTTACCTTTCTGTCCTTCAGAGGTAAAGCAATACTGTAATGGCCATCAACTAATTTCACAGTACTGTTAGCCATTTCTAAGAATCTGCAATCATCCCTTGAAAGTCCTAGCTGTTCCTCATGACTGCACTCTGGAAAGTCTGTCTTGAACTGTTGTTTCCAGAGTCCATCAAGTGTTACAGCAGAAATTCTGTTGATGGTAAATGCAGGTTGATACACACCAGGTTCCTCACAACATTCTCCACCAAGGGGTCCATTTACCGTCCAACCAAGCATAGTCTTGATGGCAAACGGCCCTTCGTCCACACTCCGGATGATTTCAAGTGGTTCCAAAGCTCTGGGTACGTTCATGCCTATCAGAAGCTCCACATCTGTATCTATCTCAGGCAAGTACACATGTTTCAAATGAGGCCAATGATGCAAATCCTCCTGTCGTGGGATGTTACTCCTATTCACAGGCATCCTAGGTTGTGTGAAGATATCTGCCATTTCACAATACCAGCCACTGTCCAATCCAGCCACTTCCAAGTCCGACACAATACAACTGTCCACAATTCTCTCTTGGCCCATGGTGCGCAAAAGAATCTTTGTTTTTCTCCCAGAGAGATTCAATCTATCCATCAAACCCATTGTGCAGAAGGATGCTGAACTGCCCTGATCCAAAAAGGCATAGGTCTCCACTGTCCTTTGCCCACTCTTTGATTTAACCTTTACTGGTACGATGGCGAGCTTGAAATCTTGTTCTCCGGCCCCAGTAAGACCACTGGTTTGGACTGCAACCAAAGAACTGCCCACTGCACTCTCTGAGTTGCTCTTACCCTTCTCTACATCTGCTCTCCTGTCCTTGTGGTGGATGTGAAGCATACTAGGGTGCCTTGAGCCACATATTTTGCAAGAGAGACGTTTCCTGCACTCCTTACTGATGTGACCAGTGCACAAACAGCCAAAACAAACTCCACTCCTTTTCAGGAAATCAATCTTCTCACTTTGAGCTCTCTTCTCCAGCAGAGTACAAAACTCCAGCACGTGTCCACCTTTGCAATACAGGCAAATCCTTTCAGGCAAATGTCCATCTTTAACCTTATGTTCTGTTAGTGTCTTTTCAACTGTAGTAGCGGCAGTGGCAAAGCTACTTCCCTTAACCCATGAGCGAAGTGGTCTTGTCCTGCTGCCTTCTTTAGTTGCCACCAACACTGGTACGTCCTGTAGATTTCCAAACACAGGATCGGTCATGATCTTCACTTGACGCTCCATAAAAGTCACAATATCAACAAAAATAGCTCTCCGTCGAAGCGTTTCCTGGATGTCACATGACACTGTTCGCCACTTATCTCTCAGTTTGTAGGGTAATCTTTTAATCACGGTGATCATAATGGCAGGTGTATTCAATTCACACAAACTATGAACCTCATTCATGGCATTGCAACATCCACGCAAAAACAGACTGTATGCATGTAAAGCCTTTCCATCTTCTGGCTTAATCACTGGCCACGAAGATACCCTATCCAAATAGGCAGATGCTATC
The DNA here is from genome assembly GCA_031834385.1 of Semotilus atromaculatus. Classification (NCBI taxonomy): domain Eukaryota; kingdom Metazoa; phylum Chordata; class Actinopteri; order Cypriniformes; family Leuciscidae; genus Semotilus; species Semotilus atromaculatus. The sequence goes on from JAULUF010000031.1 coordinate 49,906, forward strand.
ATATGCTCGTTTCCAAAGTGTTCATGCAGTAAAGTCTTTGCCTTTGCATAGCCTGAGCCATCAGTCAAATGTTGACAGCTCCTGACAAGTTGTTGTGGTTGCCCCCTGGTGTACTGTTCAAGAAAATGCAGGCTATCCTCAGCATTATCAGTCTTTTCCTCAATTACTTGTTCAAAAGACCGCATGAAAGCATGGTACTGTAGAGGGTCGCCATCAAATGTTTGGATATTTCTTTTAGGCAGCGATAAAAGACATTGCTGATGCACTAGCATTGATGTTATCTCATTCTGTTTTTTCATTATAGACAACATGTGGTTCTGGTCACTATCAGTGTTTGTGGGAAAGGACATATGGACATCTCCATGATGAGACGCTGGAGGCTGTGTTGTATTTCTTGGAATTGAGCTCTGTCTCATAAGCTCTGAGGGCCTCTGCTGAATAGTATTGCCTGCTCCTTTCGGTTTTTGCCTCCCAAGCTGTAAATCCACAATTTTCATTGCTGGTTTTCCCTTTTCATCCTTTTCAAGTTGTGGAACGAAAGTATCTGCATCAATGTTAAGAGTTTCAACCGGTTTTCCCCTTTTCTTAAAATACGACTCCATGCCATTAGATCGGTGAGAAACAGCACTCTGCACACCAAATCCAGAGGTCCTTAAAACATTCAATTTAGCCACTGATGCAGCAATATCAGCTTTAAGCTGAAGTTGTTCCTTTTGTTGTCTTAGTTTCTCTTCCTGCCCCTCAAGAGAATGTTTTTCCTTCAGCAAACTTTGACGGGCAAGCAGAGCAGCCATTTCAGCCTCTGCTCTTAGACGTGCGGGTGAAGTAGTGGAAGCATTTGATTTTGAACCTTGTTTTCCACTACTTAGGTTTGATATACTGTCACAAGGCAATATGTCATCCTGGTCATCATGTTGAGAAGATGGATGCCGTTGTCCCCTTTTTACATCATCATGAATCCCAATTTCATCCCCTAACAGAACTTCCTGGTCACACTCAACGTTATGAGTTAGCTCTGAACGAGGCCTGTTGGTTTCTGAAATCCACACTCTGACATCCTTAAAAAAAACCTTGGCTGTATTCAGTGATGCTTGTGAACCATGCCTTTTGTCTCTCCTGTTCATCAGGAGGAATTAAAGGCATCAAAGATGTGTGCAATGCAGTGGCATTTTCAGACAATTGCAGCAGGACATCAAACTGTGCTTTAACTTGTAAATTTTTGATCATCTCTCATGAGCTCTTTGAGAGACAATATCTGGCTCTTTAATTTGCCTACTTCCTTTTTACGCTGTTTTTGAATTGACTCAACCCTGCTTGCCAGAGCCTTTTCAGTCGGAATGATTTTTCTTCTCTCCATATTAGATGAAGTTGAACCAGCCCTTGATCCACTCATCTTGTGCATAGGCTACACACAGATGCAACTGAACATCGCAGTATGAGTCCAACGTAAAGCCAACGACACCAATAGCGATTACATGCAGGCACGATATAATAACCAACGCATTGAAGCCACACCACACACACATAAGCCAGCTGTTCGCTCCAAACACAAAGACGATCCGCGGCAATCGACCCGTTCCAAACAACAGCAACACCAAACTTCAAGTGGCAGTAACCCGTTCAAACTACCATCCAAAACAAGCCATAACAGTACGAAACGCAGGTTACATACCACTGTTTGTGTGCGATGCTCTCGCGCAGCTGCCGTTCTCCAGCATATTCAGATGGATCCGTGTGTGTGATCTCAATGGCCGATCCCGTATCTCCGTGAGTGAATAACGGCCTTCCGTTTGCGTGGTTTCTTTTCCAAGTTTATCGTGATTTTGTTGACAAATGTGGGCGACAATCTGAAAGCCAAAATAATTTGTCGGCCGAGAGACTGAACAGGGGAAACTAATTGCCAGACGCGCTTGCTCAATGAACCTGATTCCAAAGACTGCGTTTTGAAGATTTATTTGTGTTAGAAATGAACAAGGTTGTGTGTCCAATACATTCCATAGTAATTGTTTCACTGGTATACCGTATACGTAATGGTGTCCAAACGGCATTAAACAAGTGTGTTCTTCAGCGGTCAACAAAATAAGACTTTCCCCGTCACCCCCTCTCTTCCTCACGAACCCCACAGGTGAGAAGATGATATAGTCTCACTTCCTCCACCACCACCAGGTGCCTTAATTACCGTAAAGAGCCAAAAGAATGTGTTCATAAAATAAAACAATACCAGGCTCTTACAATTCCCTTTTACTTGACTGTCTTTCTTTTTGGAATACTCTCCCTTCAATATTCCCTCATTTTCTTCATCTTTCCCTTCACTATAATCCATTTCTGCCCACCTACCTACGTCTGATCCATTCACGAAGCAGTCGTGCTCAACCGCTCCTAAAACAGCATTTCCAACGATTTTTGAATTTCCCGCTTTTTCAGTCGATTACTATTTCCTCTATCACGTCCTGCTGATGTCGCCGCCATTCCTCGTCACACTCTCTACTCTGCTGCTCTCGTCTAATTTCTTCGCGCTGCAATCTGAACTCACTTCCCGGAGGCGGGGCTAACCTCCGACCTCATCCAATCGAAACTTTCTTTAGCCAATTTCTTTTCCTAGATTTATTTTTGTAATATAAAATAAAACTTAAATTAACTTATCTGTATTCTTTTGTTATTAATACTAAACGGATATTAATACAAATAAAATGATTATAATTACTATTGATCTATACAGTGACCAAAATAGACCAATCACAGCTCATAGCACACAAATTCTGTTAATCAAATACAGTAGTCATCATTAACTAAGCATTATCTATCAATGACTTCATCATGTGTGTGGCCCCTCAACTAAAGTGGTGACTAGGTCCTTTGAAACACTGTTCACAGTTATGCCACCATTAATAGCACATTGTTGATCAGTGTTTCAAAGGACCTAGTCACCACTTTAGTTGAGGGGCCACACACATGATGAAGTCATTGATAGATAACGCTTAGTTAATGATGACTACTGTATTTGATTAACAGAATTTGTGTGCTATGAGCTGTGATTGGTCTATTTTGGGGTCTGTCCAATACAGTAGTCATCATTAACTAAGCATTATCTATCAATGACTTCATCATGTGTGTGGCCCCTCAACTAAAGTGGTGACAAGGTCACTGACCTAGACAAAGAACAAAAAAAACATCATGATCATGTGTAATAAATCATAATTCATGATGATGTGCTCATCTTAGTTAATGTTTTAATTAAGGTGTTGTTCATCCATGAAGTCATGAATGAAAAATGTTGAACTCGTGTTAGTTCCTGATGATTCATGAGATATTAATGCATGAATGAATGCATAATTCATGCATGAATTTATACATGAATTCATGATAATTCATGTACCCTTACCGTAAAGTGTTACCCAAATATGTATATAAGGACGTCAAGAACTAGGAAAAAAAAAATCTGAAGACTGCGAAATCACCTTTACCATAATGTAAGTACATTAAAAACCTTACTCTTTAACTTACCAGTTAAGTTGAGCTTTCTCATATTTTTTCTATTGATTTGGGTGGGTTTGTCCCATCCCCAATGTCAAGTCTCTTTCTTTTATGGCCCTGACGAGAACATCGATATCCTCGGCTGTGAACCGATTCTGAAGCGCGCCTGGTAAATGCGCCATAATAATAACAAATAACAATCCGCCATGCAACATGCGCACCTTCTCTTAAAGGGTATGTTGGATGACGCTCTGATTGGTTTATTTCACGTTACGCCCAAACCACACCTATGAATAATGAAGCTACTTCAGACCAACCCCTTTTAGATTTGCGCCAGGCGCAAGAGGCATTTATCCCGCTGGGAAAATAGCAACAGCGCCGGGATCCGCCCACAAAGTTACTTGCGCTTTGACACTTGCGTTTCAGATCGTTAAAATAGGGCCCATAATCTTATTTCTATTACATGCAGTTCTAACTATATATATCAGTGCTGACTGTCTATTTACCAGTATGTCTGTCTGTCTGTCTCCTAACTATATATATCAGTGCTGTCTGTCTATTTGTATGTCTGTCTGTCTGTCTCCTAACTATATATATCAGTGTTGTCTGTCTATTTACCTGTCTGTCTGTGTCTGAACTATATATTTCAGTGTTTCAGTGCTGTATGTCTGCAGGGCTGGACTGGGACAAAAAAATCGGCCCTGGCATTTTGGCCCAGACCGGCCCACTACATATGATCATAAACATCACCCATCTTCAGTGTTGGGTAAGTTACTTTAAAAAAGTAATTAGTTATAGTTACTAGTTACTTCTCACAAAAAGTAACTGCGTTAGTAATTGAATTACATCATTACAAAAGTAACTAGTAACTATTGTGTTACTTTAAAAACAAAAAAAAAGTTTAAATATAATACATTTCTTGGATACCGCCAATATGAAATGTTAAATGAATGAAATGGACACTAAATATAACATCTTATTCCTATAAAACATTGTACACTAATCTACACTAGTTTAATGTTGCTGTGGGACAATGTGAGAGACACCTATTAACTTAAATATTAAAATAATATCATTACTATTGTGGAACAACAAAACACAATAGATGGTTTAGAACATTTAATATTTATTTCACAGACCCCAACTGGCCAACAAATAAGTCTAAAAATAAATTATGCTTCTTAAGAAATGTACCAAAAATAAATAGAAATAAAAATATATACATACACATAGTATATATAAATAAAATTGTATTTGATAACCTACAGAGAACGTCATCATCAGAGGTTATTTTAGCCAAATTCTAGTCGTGTTTGCCACACGTGTTCACAACCGGTCCCTGCAGGTTATTTTGGAGTTTTATTTTATAACCATGTTATATAAACTAATTAAAACATTGCATATGCTACCAATATGCTACAGAGATTATTCTAATGTTGAAATGTGCAATTTATTTATAAATAAAGTATTTATGCTCGCACTGTCGAGCGCTTTCCGGACACACTTGGTGTCTCTCGCGCACTGTCGAGCGCGCTCGCCTCGCTTTTGTTCAGTCCGGCGCCTCATAAACACACACACACCAGAAATTTTTTTTTTTGAAGCTCCCATGGCTGAGAGAGAGCCAACTCGGATGAAAACCGCTTCAGTGAGCTCAATTATAGTAACGCCACATTTTATTGACTGTAACGGTAACGGCGTTGTAACGGAGGGAACAGTAATTAGTTTGATTACTTGTTACTGAAAAAAATAACGCCGTTAGTAACGCCGTTTATTTATAACGCCGTTATTCCCATCACTGCCCATCTTTGCACGCTCTTGAATATGTTTTTGTTCAATTCCTATTTCTTTAGTTAATAGCCACTAATGCCATGTAATGAGTAGGAATGAGTGAGAGTTAACAGATGAAATAAGTAATAAATTGTCATTTATTAATATCAATTGAACTATATACTCCACAGTGATGAATCCAAAAACAAGCAAACAACCACCCACTTTTTTTTAACCAATGCATTACACCGGCACTCACCCAGCGCCACCAATGGGCCACCGATGTACGAGTTTTATGGGCCGTTAAGACAAAACGTCTTTTGACGACAGACTGTGATTCTCCATAGTTTCACTCTCATGTCACGAGTCCTTTTGAAAAACTGGTTCTATTAGTTTTAAGAAAAAGTTCTGGTATAACAGGTTTAATTTCTGAAGAAAAAACTCAACCTCCACAGTCCTTTATGAAAACGCAGAACTGAAAGGAATTTCAAAGCAACTTTTTCTCAAGACAGTTCAAGTTCAGTGGAGGAACAAGACACATCTTCACCGTCATTATTCATGGTTAGTAAATACTACTTCATAAAATACTGACATGTATACATTTAACAGTGTCATGAATCCATTCACATTGATCTAGACTTGTCAAACAGCATTGACACATTGTGTATAACTTTTTTCATAGCTAACAAAACTCAATGCAATTGTTTGATCTTTTACAGTAACTTTAGCAGATTTAATCAACACAGCTTTCTGAAGCCTCATACTGTATGTCTCTCAAATCAGACCGTACAAATCAGAATGTACACACATTCATCTCAGAACCTTTATTTTTAATAAATAATTTAAATCATGTGAGAGTATATTATTCATAATTCAGTCTGTCCACAGAAACATCGTGTCAAATCTCGGCTTGCACATCTGATCACCTCACTTTGAGCTTGCCGCCCGTCTGCCTGTTTTTGTGTGTCAGTGTTTGTGTGACTCTTGTGTGAGGAATCGACTTTTAGAGCTCCTATTATACCTTTTTAAATGTTCAACTTCATTTATTGTGTAATGTTGCTGTTTGTGCACGAAAAAGCACTTTTGTCACTCCAGCAAAATTTATTCTCTATATCAGTGTGCACTGTTTCTGAACTCCCTTAAACCTCATTACTGTTATGATTTGATGTTGTGGAAGTGTTGGCAAGCACTGAGTGACAACGAGAGAAGATCCAAGTGAAGATTTATTGGTAGCATTATCCAAAGTCGTAGTCTGTTAAACAGAGAATAGATCAGCACAGAGTAAATCAGTCCAATCAAACATTTCTACCACTATCATGAAATGTAGTCATTGTGGACATATTTTCAACATCATTTATGTGCTTTGTAAACACACGGGTTACAGCAGCCAGAGGAAAACGTATGTGCAAAAATGTCAAGGGTCAAGAGCCCAACGAAAGCAAACACTGATTTCCGAAAACCAATAAATCATCAACTTCTAAACCTCTGTTAATTCTATCATGAACCATGAATCGGCTAGCGTTTCCACTGCCAACTTGATAGGCGTGGTGTATCCTATGCCGGAAAGAAGAGATCAACGTCATTTTCACGCGAAGAAGAAAGCGACATAAACAACAATGGATGACATACAGCAGATCTTGTTCTTGCTTCGCTGCATGTTTGTCACCAAAAAGCCAAGCGCCGAAATTAGGCGTTTCTCAATAGCAAGTACGCAAAGTTCGGACTTGCCAAGTCCAGCTCAGGAGAATGACTCCCGAGGACGCGAGTCCGGTAATTCTGCTAATGGAACAACGTGTTCTTCAAAGCGTTACTCAGCTCGCTCTGCTAACGTTACTCCGGTTATCTCTGTATGTACATTTTAGGCAACAATAAAACGAAATATGTTATAAAACACCACACTACCTCTTTACGTTTTCATTTAAAGAAATCTTAAACATTATAGCCACACAAATGTGGTTCAGGCAATGCGTATTGATTATATCCACTCCATGTAACGTTAGCCTATTTATAACAACAACAACAAAAACAAAACAAAAAACTATATATATATGTTTAACACAACCCTGCCTCTGTTCGTTTAAATTTAACAAATATTAAACTTATTAATATGGTTCAGGCAATATGTGCATTTGTACTCTGATCATCATCACTGTGATAAAACAAAAAATTACAAAACCAAACCCCTGTCTCTTTTTGTTAAATTTCAGTTTTATCAATAATAGCCATTATAAAAGTATAAGTACAAAGAACAAGAAGCTATACAATAAGAAATAAAGCAAAAATTCAGTCAAACATACAAAGTCAGCGCTCTAGTCTCACGTTAACGGTGAAGTTAAATAGCCTAAATATAAAGTTATGAAATTTCACTTAGCCCTCAGTTTGTCCAGGGAACAAATTATAGATTTACAAGACCAAAGATCGCCCGTTAGCTCTACACAAGGCGAATTGTATCTCATGTTTAACCACTACTGAGAAGTTAGAGTCAGCGGCAAACGTCAGAAGGACCAGCCGAGGAAAGGCTGTTCCAGGCGGGGTACATGAGCGCCGAGCGCCCGGTGATTGCCTGGATCTCACAAACTGGATCCAAATTTCATAAATCTTTATAAATAAAACACAGTTTTGAGCTTTAAAAAACTTCTCGCCTGAAAACTCTTAAAATGACATTTCGTGACACAGTAACAGTAGTATTATATTAAACTGTATATTAAACTGTATATTAAAAAATGGCACTTATGTTGTCATTCCCCTTGTAACACGCACAAGTGATGATTCTCTGGCAACCAATCAATGTTCTGCAGTGAGTCTAGCTCCACCCTTTAGTACCGTACCACTGTGCTAGGTACCACAACGGAAAGGTACCCAAAAAGTGGTACAGTACGGTTCGGCTGTCCCTCAGCGCGCTGTCATATTGTTACAGCAACGGACTGTCTTTGAGTGAGTCATTAAACCGTTCATTCAACGAACACGTTCAAAAATGCTGATTCATTAAAAGATAGTAATGAAACAAGGTGTTAATTATTTTTAACATTGATTCAATGCATGACTCGCTGATTTTTGTTTCCCGCGGCTTCCTCGCGCTGTGGATGCTGACCAGTGCTGACACTGTCGCCATTCATGGTAAATACACTTAAACGTTAAAAGGATGACAAGACAAATATTTTGCTTTCCTTGGACACGGCAACCTTTTCACGAATGTACATGACTTGACCTCAAAGACAGATGCAGGTCATCGTACACGCTCAGTCGATCTCTCTCATTCACTGTCTGTTTAGGCTTAAGTGCAAATCAGCGAAGCCTCTATACAAATCACCATGATAAAAACAGTCTTGTTATCATTATTAACTTATTTAACATTCAATACACATGCACGAAGTTCAAAACAAGAAGGGTATAGCCTTTTGAAAAAAGAAAACACGCGAATATCGCGGTTGCTGCAGTTACTTGCATTCCTCTGCAGTTGGCTTGTCAGTAGCGTGGTACTGCAATATTGCAGTTATCGCGACAGCCCTATTTATATGATGAACAGATTTAATTTAGTCTTTTCTTCACACTTAAACAATGATTAGTGAACATAAACAGAAGCTCAACCGAACATGCTTGACACATGAGAGCAAACCTCTCTCAAACCTGCTGCGCAACACACAAGAATGAACCTCGTTTGTTCTCGCATGTCAAGCGAACATGCTTGATCTTCTGTTTACCGTATCTGGTATCTAAATTCAACCTGTTCATCATAAAGGAAGCGATCATGTCTTCACAAAATTTAGACTAAACCATTAAATTCATATGGATTAGTTTTACAATCACTTTATGAACTTTTTAAAGTGTTAAAGTGGTAGTTGCTTAGCTGTCTATGAGGGGTCAGAAAGCTCTCAGATTTCATTATTAAGATCTTCATTTGTGTTCTGAAGATGAACGAAAGTCTTACAGGTTTGGAACGACATGAGGGTGAATAATTAATTCCAGAATTTTCATTTTTGGGTGAATTAACCCTTTAACACGTTCAAGCTAAAATTGTAGCAAAATTATCATTTAAATGCTATTTTTTCTTAATTGCATTTACACTCACAATTAAGACACCTACAATTGCATTTTTATAAATACCCGCAATGAACGTAGCAAAATTCAATGTGGATTTAAAAAAAGGATTCTGAGCCGATCACATCCCCGCCTCCGCTCTGTCAATCATTGCATCAAGTGCCTTAACTTTGAGTGTAAATGCTAGGAAAAATAACTTAATTATAATTTTGCTACAATATTAGCTTGAAGATGTTAAACATCTAGTTTCTGCAATACATTTTAATTGTAATTTTTAAAAATGTATATGGGTAGATGACAAATAAGGCTGAAACAGCATTTTTTTTTAAACAAAGTTCTAAATTGCTTGAGAATTTTATGCATTTGTAAAGTTCAAATACTGTTGTTTTTGAAACTGTTAGAGGTTAGCAGTTTTTGTTTTTTCTCATTATGTAATTTATTAAGCTTTTCTCACAGCTCCAGGCAAAATATGTCCTGCGGTGTGACATGAAATTACTATAAAATTCAAATATTGAAATATTATTAATTTCAAATACAAACTAGAAAAAAAAGTTTGATGAGACAAACTTTAAGTTGGCTTGAGAAAGCCGGACCAGAGAATTTGAAGAAGTTTAAAGTAGTTTGAAGTTTAAAGTAGTTTGAAGTTTGATAGACAGATTAGTTAGAAAGAAAGAATAGTTAGAAAGAAAGAAAGAAAGAGAGAGAGAGATTGGTTAGAAAGAAAGAAAGAAAGAAAGAAAGAAAGAAAGAAAGAAAGAAAGAAAGAGAGAGATTGGTTAGAAAGAAAGAAAGAAAGAAAGAAAGAAAGAGAGAGATTGGTTAGAAAGAAAGAAAGAAAGAAAGAAAGAAAGAAAGAAAGAAAGAAAGAAAGAAAGAAAGAGAGAGATTGGTTAGAAAGAAAGAAAGAAAGAAAGAAAGAAAGAAAGAAAGAGAGAGATTGGTTAGAAAGAAAGAAAGAAAGAAAGAAAGAAAGAAAGAAAGAAAGAAAGAAAGAAAGAAAGAGAGAGATTGGTTAGAAAGAAAGAAAGAAAGAAAGAAAGAGAGAGATTGGTTAGAAAGAAAGAAAGAAAGAAAGAAAGAAAGAAAGAGATTGGTTAGAAAGAGAGGAAAGATTAGGTAGAAAGATAGATAAATAATAGATAGATAGAAAGATTAGTTTCAATGAAAGAAAGATTAGTTAGAAAAAAAGAAAGTTAGATTAGTTAGAAAAAGATTAGTTAGAAAGAAAGATAGATAGATTAGTTAGAAAGAAAGAGAAAGATTTGTTAGAAAGAAAGAAAGATAGATTAGTTAGAAAGAAAGAGATAGATTTGTTAGAAAAAAGATAGATAGATTTGTTAGAAGGATAGAAAAAAGATAGATAGATTTGTTAGAGGTTTTACGATCTACTTAGGCAAACTATGCTTTTGGGAAACGCAGCGCCTTTCGTGACATTTGAATTCTCCTGTGTAGTGCGATCTCATAGCGATTTCTATTTAACGTTGGTACATTGTGCAAAATGTTTGTGTGTGTCATTCATGAAACGTAAATTTAGCTGCAGCCAATAGTGACTGCGCGACCCACCTCTTCCCAATCTGCGACCCACAGTTTGAAAACCCCTGGATAGGGCCACTGATAAACACCTCAGCATTCAAAGAGCTGACTGTTCAATAGATTATTAAAGTCCTCTTTCAACACTTCAGACTGTTGCTTCACAACATCATTGGTCCCCTATGTGCAGTATGATGTTTTTCACAGTAGGATGTTCAGCCATGATATGCAGGATTCTTTCTACCAAGTCAGAGACCGTATCCTTCGGAAAGCAGAGTATGTTGGTGTTCTTACTGCACATGCTTCTTACATCGTTTACAGCAAAGTCACCCACAATCAGAGTTTGAGGCCCAGTCGTTAGCTTTCCCTGCAACCTTTTACTCTCAGTCCTTACCCTTCTGTGTGAGGATGGATTATCCTCCTATAAAATCTGTTCTGCTGTTGAACACTCGGTTGTTGGGGAGGTTTGATGCTAACTCTCCCTTTAGCAGCTGTCCACGGCTACCACTTTTACATTTATTACCCGGCCTCCTGCTTCTTGGTGGGCTTGTTGGTGCTAATTAGCCGTGTGTTAGCATGCTCTCGTCCACTGTTTTGGGTCCATGGTAAAGTAGTGTCATTCCCACATAGGCCATTCCCTTCCACATTTACTTCTAACCTGTGGATCTTGGTTTCCAGCACTGCAATTTTCTGTAGAAGTTTGTGGAAGTCGTCCACGGAGTAGGGAGGCATCTTGTTGCTAATTAGTGCTACAACTCCAGTCACTGCAGTACAGGCTAGCGCTACTGATAGGCCGCACTCGCATAGCACTTAGATCATAAAAGTGTTTAAAGTATGGCAATAGCCTACTTTATCTGATATCTGATCTGATGTCCATCAGTAAGTAATCAGCATTCAAAAATTGCTAAAATTGCAGTGCCTGATAAAGTGGCCCCATGGTTTCTGTCGTGGAAATTTTATATTTCGCGGTGGAAAATTGAACAAATAAATGAATTACAACAAACCGTTGTCTTTTGATTTTTATTAAAGGAGAATTAAAAACAGGAATTACACAAACCAAAATAAGTTGGGTCAGACGTCTAGGTCCACCTAAGGCATTTTCTGGGCCAGAACAAAGGAGTGCATAAACATTTTAACCAAAGTACAGCAACATTTGTTTTGTCTACAATAAGTACACAATAGGAGATATATATATATAGTGTGCATATAAATAAAATATTTTTTTCTAACGACAGAGGTTGAAAGGGGCATAAAATATATAAATACTATAAACACATATGCCATCTTTTATTGATTATTGACCCTAACTTTTTTAATTCCTGCCTTATTATGACAGTGACAGTTGGAGAGAGACAGGGGATGACAGGCAGCAAAGGGCCTCAGGCTGGAATCGAACCCACACAGGTGCAGTAAGGACTCAGCCTTTATACATGGTATGCACTCTACCAGGTGAGCTACCTTATTTATTTTAGTAGGCTTCTCTCCATTTCACCAAGAATCAAAGAAGCAAAAGTTTTATCCATAAAGTAATTTAAATAAATGCTGTTTTATGTTTCAGGAAAACACAGGTTGCACATAAAAATCACCATTTACCTGCTGAATGAATCATTAGAAATGGGGAACGTACCATCAGAAAGTAAGATGGGCGACCGCCTGAGATGCTGCATCTGTAATAAAGTCCTGCCTCCGTGCACATCCTTTGATCATTTATACCAAAGTACTGTTCATGGGCGGTACGTGCATGTCTTCAATGGAGGTGAATACTACAGACCAGTTCGCGTCGATAATATGTACGAGTGTGAATACTGCTTCAATAAGCAAATCAGGGAAGAGGAGGAGAGACAGAGAGAGGAAGAGAGGAGAAGAGAAGAGGAGAGACAGAGAGAGGAGGAAAGGAGAAGAGAAGAGGAGAGACAGAGGAGGGAAGAAGAGAGGAGAAGAGAAGAGGAGAGACAAAGAGAGGAAGAGAGGAGAAGAGAAGAGGAGAGACAGAGAGAGGAGGAAATGAGAAGAGAAGAGGAGAGACAGAGAGAGGAGGAAAGGAGAAGAGAAGAGGAGAGACAGAGGGGGGAAGAAGAGAGGAGAAGAGAAGAGGAGAGACAAAGAGAGGAAAAGAGGAGAAGAGAAGAGGAGAGACAAAGAGAGGAAGAGGAGAGAAGAGAAGAGGAGAGACAAAAACTGGATCAAAGACTGCAAGAATCTCAGCAACGAGCCAAAGAGCAGCATGAGAAACAGAGCAGCAACATTTCAGAAGTATATGAGTCCAAGCGAGATGTTCAGATGTGGCATCTGAATGAGTTTGAGGCTAAGTATGAATCAGACAGGGATGAGCTTCTAGAAATCATCTCTAAGAAATGCAGAACCGCAGTTCCAGATCTCAGTCTGACTCAGCTGACAGCAGATCAGCAGCAGGAGATCCTGTCAGTCCTGGACAAACTTCTGTTTGATGAATGGATCAGTGCTCCCCCATCCCTCAGCACTCTGCAGCACACTCAGGTGTTCATCACAGAGCTGTGTGCCCTGTCTCTGGAGATCCCAGAGGGAGTTCCCCTACAAAGCATCTCCAATCAGGTGCAGTCCCTGGTGGACTCCATCAGCCAATCAGCATGTGATGCTTTTGAGAGTCTCCTGCTGACTCAAGCCCTGTACCTGAACCTGATGCACTTTTTCACTGACTATAGCAGCTCTGATACTGACGCAGTCCTCATAGCCAAACAATGGGCTGGAGACAAGCTTTCCACTGAAAACCTCTTTCTTATAGAATTCCTGAGCACCCTCACATCGTCACTGCAGAATGTAGTGGGAAGAGCATCTGTGTTCATTTTAAAGATGGAAATCCAGTGCTTGAAGCTTCTCTTATCCACACTCACACAACTGAACGGTAAAGAAACCCACTCAGAATCCACTGAGATGCTCCTCAGACTTGTGCAAACAAACCAATGGACCCCAACGGAGGGAGTGACTCTGTTCAAAGCACTGTCACAGAAACATGCAGAGGATGTTTCAATAACTGAAGTCCTTAAATTGCTGCAAGCATATGATATATCACCAGAGTGGACGGGTGAGTCCGGACAATCTCTCGTCCAGGCTCTGGACTTTGCTGGCCCTAAGAGATTCCATCAGGATTTCCAAAAGACTCTCAGAAGGAAAGATGAGAGCAATCTACCTGCAGCTCTAGCAGAAGTAAAAATGTTATGGAATTTGAATGATTCTGTGATTGATATGATAAAAAATATTACCACTGGCGTCTTGCAGTACGCAGAAAATGCACCAAAAGATGCACCATTTGTTAGAGATTACTTTACACGTGATCCCTTGAATGCAGACGACCTACAGAAGTCTCTATCCCAGCTCTGCAAAGCAGTTTTTGACACCAAAGGCTGGTGGCCCACAGTCAGGCAGATGCTGCGGTGGTGTGCGTTGGTGCTGACTGAGAAGAGTGGAGAGCTACAACTGGTTGGTGTGGAAGAAGACCCATGTGTCACAGCCATGTTTGCAGCCACACAAGTCTGTATGGGAAACAAACTGGACATTGTGCTGAGCGCTGATGTTCACTCAGAGGAGCGAACTAAGGAGTGGTCTGACTTCTACAAGCACCTTGGAATCTCTCTCAACACAAACATGAAGAAAACAAATGCATCATACAGGAAGGTCTATGAAGCAGACATTGTGTACGGTACCATCAGTCACTTTGTCTCTGATTACTTTCAGTATGGCATAGAGGGGATGGGAACAGGGAACCCTCAGCTTAGTCGTGGATTTATCATTGAACAACAAAGACTCAGTTCTTCCCATAATCTTGAACTTTCCAGGCTCAAGGACAATGATTCCCTGGTGTTTGCTACAGAGCTCCTGCAAAGCCTTATGGGTAAATTTAAGAGCAAGGATATGGAACTGAGACAAATGTTTACTAAGGCTCTTTTTCAAGTGCTCCACACCAACCTAAACAACGACACAAACACTGGCAATAAAATCATCACCATCTCACAGAAAGTTACTGGAAAGGAACTTCCTTCTAATGAGGTTTTTGTTCTGACCTTTCTTGAGAATCTCCTGAGAGTGGTTACTAGAGAAACAGAAGCTGAGAAAAACAGGACATCTCCTGCAGCCAAATGGTGTTTGGAGATTTTATTTGACTGTTCCAAGTTCCAAGAATCAAAAGCACAAACCAACGAACTCTTCCAGATGGTTTCAAATCTTAGACTTTGGTCCCCCGTAGAGGCCTTAAACCTCCTTGGAGCATTAACTGACCACCATCATGATGAAGACTGCATTTCCATGATGAAGATTTTGCACTTGATGGCAACATATCAGGTGTCTTCCACATGGACAGATGAGAACAACCAATCTCTCCTTAAACTCTTAGAGTCAACTAGAACTGAGAATCTGATCCAACATTTAGAAAAGAGCCTGAGAGATGAGAAAACAAAAACTCTTGACACTCTTTTTGATGAAATACGGCAGATGAAAGACATCGATGAACAAACACTGAGTAAATCATACAGTGTAGTAACTAATGTAACAAACCTGATCGAAACCGGTGAAATTAAAAACCACACAGATGTACAGCGAGCTAGGAATCTGAGTCACAGCACGGACACAGAAGACCTTCAGGAGTTCCTGGCAGTCTTATGCAATGCTGTAAACCTGTGCCAGGCTGAAGGGAAGTGGTGGCCCAGAACCACCCAAATGATCAGCTGGTGCCTCTTGGCCTTGTCTGACACTGGGATTCTCCTAGAGATGGGCACTGGAGAGGGGAAGTCTTGTGTCATAGCAATGTTCGCAGTGCTGCGTGCGCTTAGGGGTGAAAAAGTAGATGTGGTGTCCAGCTCTTCTGTGTTATGTCAAAGAGATGCAGAAGAATGGACCAACTTCTACAAGTTCTTTGGCTTGACAGCTGACACAAACACAAATAAAACCCAAGATGAAGATAGAAAAGAATGCTACCAGAAGGACGTGGTCTATGGCACTATCGAAGCCTTCGCTGCAGATCACCTTCGCCAGATATTTGAGATGAAGGATGTGAGGCCTGATCGCAGCTATCAGTGCATCATCATCGATGAAGTGGACTCCCTGCTGCTGGATCAGGGGGTGCAGCTGACCTACCTGTCCAGCCCCATGGCCTGCATGCAGCACCTGAACATCATCCTGGCCATGATCTGGGGCCACGTCAGCCAGTATGGCTTCCTGTCTGCAGGAGACCAGACATTTGTACGGGGTCCTCCTGCTTCATTCTACAGGGCCATCTTTGACTCAATAGACACAGAGGAAACTGAAATGAATGATCCAATGGACATTTTACGTATCGCTGAAGAAACCAACACTGTGCCAAGTGGATTTACAGAGGATCTCTACAAAAGTGAAAAGGATGAACTTCTGAGGAAACTGAAAACTGTGAGTCAGGATGCTGTGGTAGATTTTTTCCAAGAAATTGAGGACTATGTCCCCTATGGTTTCACTGTTTACACTTTAGACGACAAGGGATTGCTCCGTCTTAGAAAGCGCAGCCCGTACAACAACCAGGACATTCCTGAGCTTAAATTTCTTGTCTTGGAGGAAGGCTTGTGTTGTGCTCTCTATGATTCAGAAGACATTCTCATCAAGCCCATTGCAGAATTAACCTCAGAGAAGATTCAGTACACCCCATGTACAAACAATGAAGGCAAAATCAGCATTCCTGGATTCTTGAAGAATCTGGTGGAGAAGAAAGTGTCAGTGTGGGTTCAGAATGCCTTTCTGGCAATACTACTGAAGCAAGGACAGGAATATGTTGTAGAAAACGACAACGTCTGTCCAGTGGATTTCAGGTCAACTGGTATAATAGAACTGAATAAGAAATGGGGGGATGGTCTGCAGCAGTTTGTTGAGATTAAACACCAAATCAAACTGAGCACAATTTCAACAGTGACAAACTACGTGTCTAACATCTCCTTTTTTGAAAAGTACCATGGGAAAATATTTGGAACAACGGGGACACTTGGGAGCAAAGCAGACATTCTGTTTTTACGGGAACTATATCCAAATCTGTCTGCCTGCAAAATACCAGCATTCAACAGGAAGAAGTTATTTGAGGTCAGAGGTACTCTGAAGACCTCAGCTGAAGAGTGGAAATCTGAAATAAAACGTGTGGTTATGGCTCAGATTTCCCCAAAGTCATACAGAGATGGAAGAGCAGCCCTGGTGATCTGTGAAACTATCAACAAAGCCAAAGAGATCTACGAAGATCTGAAAAGCAGCATCCCAGGTAAGATCATTCTCTATTGCCGCAGCGACAAAGACAGTTTGAGCAAAATGGAAAAGGAACTGCTACCTGGTGATGTCATTGTTGCCACAAACCTTGCCGGACGTGGCACAGACATAAAAGTATCCAAACAGGTGAACAACAATGGAGGATTATTTGTGATCCTCTCCTTCCTCTCGGAGAACACAAGAGTGGAACTCCAGGCCTTTGGTCGAACTGCTCGCAAAGGTTATCCTGGATCTGCTCAGATAATCGCGTCCACTGAACACCAGTCTTTCAAGACAGTGTCTTCTCTGGAGGAAGCTAAGAGCACAAGGGATAGACTTGCAGCAGAAAATATAAATGACATGATGAACGAGGTCACTGAGTTGAAACTGCGAGAGGACCTGTTTTCAGAGTACTGCAAAACTCTTGAAGATGTTTATAAGAAGACAGATGGAGATGAAGAAAGAGCTGTTGTTGCCATCATGAATGAGTTCTGGGGGATATGGTTGCATACTAAATCTGAAGAAATTGACCAGTTGAAGAGAAATGAATTGCAAACTAGCTTGAAAGCTGATTTGTCAATGGCACAAAGTCAGTCTCAAAGTCAGACTTCACCGTGTTCTAGCATTTATCACTACATCACATTTGGGAATGTTGCGCTGAGTGAAAAACAATGGGACGTCAGCGCCAGGCTATTTGAGAAAGCCATGAATCAAGATGAAAGCTGGGCAGCCATAGCTTTTTACAGTCATGCGTACTGCACTATAGAGCAGCAGAAAGCAGATTATCTGACTAAGGCCAGAGATGATCTAAAGAAGGCACAGGAGTTTCTGAAGTATCTCAGTGAACAATCCATGGTCTGTCTGCAGTTTGTAAAAATGTCCTCTGCACACTTAACCAACAGTAACCCAACCAGCCTTGAGAAACAGTTAACAACCAAGTGCAGCATGTTGAGTTACTTCGACAAAAACATCAGTGAGGCCATCAAGAAGCTGGATGAGATCAAAGAAAGAGGGAGGGATGCAATTGTCAAAAAATCGCCAATGTTCTCCCTGGTGTCGAGTGCTGATGAAGAGCTCCAAGTGGAAGCCTACAACCTCTACAGTCAAGGTCTGAAATATGTATTTTCTGTGGAAGAGAAGCCTCGTTTCTCATGGGAAGGTCTGCTGGTGTTCTATCTTGGAATTTTACAGATTATTGGAGGAGCATTGCTCACTGCATTTACATTTGGGACATTAGCTCAAGTTGGCATGGGACTCATCACTGAAGGAATATCAGACTGCATCTCTGGCATAGAGGCCATGGTGACTGGGGAATTCAGCTGGCAATCATGGGCTATAGAAAAAGCCATTTCTATAGGTGTGTCTCTCATTGGGTTTGGAGTTGGAAAGCTTATTTCAAAGGGCTTCAAAGCTTCTAAAATGTTGATTAAGGGATTCGGCAAACAGCTGAAGGCGATGCCAAAGTTTCTCTCCAGACAGGCTAAAGATGGTTTAAGTGTTGTCACAAAGACAAATATGAAGAATGCAGGAATACTTGCTGTTAAAAAAATGGCAGAGGAAGCCATTACCTATGGATTAGGGAAGGCGGAAGAGGAAATACTGAAAGAAATACTGAACAGCATAAAAGATAAGGTGAAAAAGGGAGTTGTAAACAACGTGAAATCCAACATGGAAAAAGATCCCTTGGCTTCATTAGCAGACTCCATCGTCCTCTCACACCTTGAGGATAAAAAGCAGCTTCATGATCTCCTGCAGGACGAGAACAGGAAGAGTTATCTGCTGGCCATTTTCAGAGAGTTAAGTAACACTGCTGTACAGCCGTTCTATGAAGACCTCAGCTGGCAGAACAAGCTCAACTCATCCTTCTCCACAGTGATTAACCAAGCTAAAGAAGAGGCCAAAGGAACAGCACATGGAATTCTGATCGCGATCCAAGCTGTCCACATGGGAGTACTGGCAGGAGATGCTATTAGTACAGTGGTCAGCCTCTCCAGCAAGTTCTTCTCAAACCTTCATGAACAGCTGAATAAATTTAAAAAAGAAAAAGCTTTGTCAGAGAAAGTGAAGGTCAATGAGCTGTCTGCTTCAGATGCTGAGATGCTGAAAGAATTCAAGCAGGACTTAGCTGACATCATCAGTGTTTTATTGGCTGATGCTTTGGTAGAAGTGTTCCACCAGAAGTTCTCCAGTCACATTCTTTCTCATGCTCAAGACCAAGTAAATGGTGTCATTTGCCGTTATGTAAGAACTGGCCTAAAGAGTGAACGAACAGAAGAAAAACTCAAAGCTGGACAGAACAACAGATACATCTCATACATGCCAGGAGACCAGAATGCTAAACATAAACTTGCAGGAGAGGCAGGTAAACGCTCAGAGTCACATGCTGAAAAGATCAGGAACCCTGTGACTGCAGGCACCATTCTCGATATCAGAGTCCTGTCAGAAGCCACTGGGACTAAGGTTGTTATCCTAACAGAGGACAGCCATGGCAGACTTACCAAAATGCAGGAGCTGAGCCCAGGAGCTAAAGCCACCAGTCAAACTGTGACACTGATCTACAGACCAAAGAGTGCCCTACACCCAGATGGACATTATGATGTGCACATCAACAACCAGACAGTAAACATACACAGCGAGGGCAAGAGCTGCCTGTTTCATGCTTTGGCACGAGGCATGAAACCAAAGGCCAGTGAAGAAGAGATCGCTTTAGAAGCAGACCGCCTCCGATCTGTGGAGGCCGACACTCTCCTCAGACATCCAGGCCAATGGGAGCCTTTCATCAAGCGCAAAGAGTGGACTGAAGCAATCAGAGGAGGGGACTGGTACATGGAAGAGGGAGCTGCACCACTAAAGAAAAAAATCAGACTCATGAAAGAAACTGAGGAAGCTCTTGAGGATGAAATTGGGAAAGTGAAACTGTATAAAGAGTTGCAGCAGGATGCAAAGGACAGAAAAGGAATTGGAAAGTTCATCAATGCAGATCACCAACCACCAGTGAATAGTATACTGAAAGCTAAAGAATTGAACCAGAATAGTAAATTAGCTACAGCTATGCTTGAGGTGGCAACAGCCTCCTCTCCTCTGGATAAAAAGCTGATAAAGGACGTATACAACACTCATGGGCTTAGGCTTCCAACTGTTTATGTGCCAACAGAGGTGCATCGTGAGTTCCCCAGTACAAAATCTCAAAGATTCAGGGACTTACTGGCTGACACCATAAGCAAGGATGATGTTGCAGCCACCTTCAAACTGACCATCCTTGGTGCTATGCCCAAGTGTATGCTAGACAGCTCCAAGGATTACAACAATTTTGACCAAAAAAAACTGAGTCCTTCCAGGCTGAAGGTTTTCCAGGATAGTTTTCCAGAACACTCTAAAGCATTAGTGGATAAATGGTTCAACCTCCTGGGACACAAACAAGATCTCATGAAACCAAAGGTTAAAGAAGAAATGGAGGACTGGATCAATGCTAAAAAATATGAAGATCAAAATGATCCCTACAGGAACCAAGTCATAGGAACCCTTCAAAGGTAAGATAATTTCTAAAATATCAGATATCCCATTTATAGCACAAAAGCTACTAAGTTGTGTGTATTTTGTGTATTGGAAGCAAATAATTTGAATCAGCATAATACCTGTCTGGTATTGGAATAGAAAATAAAGGGGTGGGCAGTACATTGTTTAGGCTGTGCCTGTCTGCTATGACAGGAGGCCCAAATTGATGAGAGAACAACTAAGTCTCTGGAGTTAGCAGAACTTGATGCACCTCCCAACCCCCCCTTGACAGCTGCACCTACCAGTATTGTAAAACAGATAACTCAACTCTCTCTTTGAATAAATGAATCCAGCCTCTCTTGGCTGGCCAGGCACGTGCAGTTTTATGAACTGAACACTTTACTCCAACATCACTGGAAATATGTGACTGTCCTGAATCATAAAAGGACATTGCCACAGAGGAGTTGTGTGCAGTCACTTCCTCCTGAATCTGTGGGAGAATAAAAAATACGAATATAATTATATTTACTGAAAACATTAAGAGAACACTCTTACACTGTACACTCTACATTATGGTGAGCAGTTGATCAAAGTGAATTTGTGTTTTCTCTACAGTGTCTCGACACATGACAATGTGACTGATTGAACTGAACGAGTAGAATGAAAACTACGGAGATCTTCCACCTCCAGGTTCATCATTAAGAGACCTCTCTGGAGATGTATCCTGATGATCACTTTTCCTTTTGGTTTAATTCAAAATAACTTGAAAGAAAGCAAAAATAAAGATTATTCTACTTTACACCCCTTTGAATTCCATAATGGAAATAAAACATTGACTGTGCCATTGGCAGACTATTCACAAACGACGTACCTATTTTACACCCTAACAGTTCTGCACTTGGCCATATGATTCTGTGGTAGTGAGTTGTAAACAATTCAATTCAATTCAATTCAAAATTATTTGTATAGCGCTTTTCACAATACATATTCTCTCAAAGCAGCTTTACAGAGAGTGCATTTCAGAAATTGTACATAGAAAATACAGTTAATCATGATAACTTGATATCAATGATACATTTTTTTTTATTGAGCACATCTATAAACTGAAACAAAACTCAGCGAATACTTGTCACACATTTATGAGCCATATATCTTTATTAACATTTAAGTGTGTACTTTTAAATTATTCAAACTGAAAACAAATATTCTCTGTTTAAGTAATTTGTATAAAACCAACAAGATGTCGAGTTTCTCAAACGCTTGTTCAGTTTTAATTTGACCACGCCCACACATGTAAAAGAGATTCACATGCAAATCTCCACATGGAACGCGATCGCGCTCGTTACCTCAAACACAAAACACCACACTTCATCAGTCTCTGCTTTTCATCGAGTTTGGAAGACACACAGTGGTGATTCTAGGGGGTGGCCTGGGGTGGCCAGGGCCACCCCTGAAAGCTCATTGGCCACCCCTGTGGCCACCCCAGATCTGATAGGTAGTTGGTCAAGTTCGTCAACACAAGAAACAAGAGAAAAGCTGTCAATCAATGATGACAGCTGATCAACTGATTTAGGGCCAGTTTTACATTTTTAACTAACACAGTAATGGTCGTACTGAGGCTGTGAGAGCTGAATTCTGCTCAGCGGACGTTTGGCCATGCAGGTCAGGTGACCCATGAGATGAGCGCGCGGGCTGCTGCTGCTCCGTGAAACAGGAGGACGTCACAGTTACAACAGCAACAATACAACAACGATAAAAACGCTGGAATCTGTAGATTGAGAGGTATGGTAATTTAATGCTTAGTTATATCGTAGTTCCCTCTGAATGTGTAGGAAAACTGAAAAAGTCGAACTACACTGTACTAGCGAGTTTAGCAGACTGCAAACCAAGTTAAGAGTGCAGACAGTTGAAGAGGGCGCGCGCGCAGCTCTTAAAGGGGCCACACCTTATAGACCTTATGCACGAGAGAAACGAGGGCGCCGCCATCTTTAGAATATTGTCTTTGAACTTCCGTTTCTGCGGTCGCTCTGTGTATCTCTATGGCATCGCTGTCCAGGAGTAATTAGCTGGTGAAGTCGATTTACTTACTGTAGAGTTAACGAAAGTTATCATGAGCATTGTAATGTTTATCATAAGCATTGTAAAGCAGATGTCTTAACAAATGTCGACCGGGAACTTTTTTAAACGAGCCGTTCATTCATCTATGAGAGATCGTTGTGTAAATACAGACCGGAAGTCAAAAGACAACGAGCTCAGCGCTGAAAAGGGGCGGGGCTACATAAGGTCTATAGAGAGCCTAAGTCCCTCCTCTTCCGGTTAACCACCATGGGACCTTAATTCGGAAAAATATTACATGAAAGTCAATGGCGAGAGACAACAAATATTTTGATCCCGTTTGAATTGTGCCCTGAATTACACATATGATGTTTGTCAATTTAAAAGATAAATTTTAAAGTCAAGAAAGTCGCAGTTTGATGTAAAACTGTCGAGGTATAAGACTGTGAAAATCCGTAATTACAAAGACTACAAAACCCAAAAGGCGCGCATGAGACGTCATACCTTTTCTCTCAATGAATAGAGAGAAACTTCTAACTTCACTAAAGCTAACGTCTGTCTTGTTTTCTATAATCTAACGTTATAATCGCAACGTTACGCCGTCATGCCTGTGTGTTTTGTTCCAGACTGCACACACACAAGCTTGGTGCGAGACGAGAGATGTAGTTCATTGAGCGATTTTCACATAAAACTAACTGTTACTCACCTGTTTTATGACAAACTGCGACTTTCTTGACTTTCATAATTACCTTTTAAATTCACAAACATCATGTGTAATTCAGGGCACATTAATTAGTTGTCTCTCCCCATTGACTACCATGCATATTTTTTCCAAAATAAGGTCCCATGAGCCGGAAGAGGAGGGGCGGGACTTAGGCTCTCTATTTCCACTCGTTACACCGCCATGAAATATGAAACGCTATTTTCTGGACTGAAGACTGAGAGTGTTTTTTTGCAGATGTGTGTGTTCAATAGAGCTAATGTTATATTTTTGGCCAACCAGTGTGTGAAATATAGTGTGAAAGTCTATATTTAAGTTGTAACACAAGAACAAGCTGTGACTTATTTATTTGCTCTGCTCTGGCTGTTAAAAAAGGACTTTTTGTTTGTATCAATTAGCTCATCTTCACAGTCCACATATTTTTAGACGTTTAAATAGGCAGAGCAAAAAACAAACTAAGATATTCAAATTCCAGTATCTCTAACAAATTATATCTAAGCTAAATAATGACATAAACTAAGCATGTAAAGAACAACAAATATTTCAGTTTTTTCCTTACAAGCTTAGTTTTTCTTTTGCTTTTACAGATACACTTTTTATAAGGTCCTATCTTTAAGCATTTTGGTTTATCCTGTTGGATTTGTGTTTTTATGTAACCACAAAATGGTGCCTCAATCAGTAAAGCAAACACAGGTAACAATACAGGCGACACAGATGATGAGCTGATGACTGATACCACTACAAGAAAATAGCTCTTAGAAAATGTTTACCCTATCCTTCCTGACCATAATTACTGATTAAAAATAGACATGTTAAAATAACCAGAGATACTTGAGGACTGTGATAGGTGGTTAGGACTGTTTTTAACAGGATAGACACCTTTAGTTGACAGTTATGAGACAGGAAATCATGGGAGAGAGAGAGAGGATGTGACATGCAGCAAAGGACCGGGATTCGAACCATGGTCGGCTGCGTACGTATACGCATTAAACTTCGCTATGCCTTGGCCACCCCACACTAGCTTTGTGTCCCATCTTGGCCACCCCCCAAAAAATGTCCTGGATACGCCACTGAAGACACATGCCGTGAGCTTACATTGGATTGTAAGGGGTTAGACCGTTGAAGACCCAGAACCAGATATTTGAAAGAAGACCCGGTGTCAAAATTATAATAAATTAAAGAAAAGTTTTACTGAAGATAGTTTGCAGTTTCATCAGCAGAAGTTAGCTTCAAGACTCACACAGGAGTTCGTAGGCCGCCTTGCTTACAGTTACAAAGATTACAGCAGTCATACCATTTCCAAGGTCTAAGCTACATCATTGCTTACAGGTTGAATGATTCTGATTGGCTAAGAAATTCATAAACATAGTAATTTTCCACACATATTCAGATAGACAGAAGCATATCTCCATAGATTATGCCGCTGACACTCGGATACTGAAGTTAAGGTGGGCATACACTGTGCGATTTTCGTCAGATTTTGAGCCAAATTCTGACTCGTGCGAGTCTTTTTCGGGCCGGGCCGATTTTCAGCTTTGTCGTTTGTCGTGCAGTGTTCGTGCAGTGTACAGGGGGAAACAAGAGGCGATTAACCTCTCCCGACCGGCAATCGGATGGTCGGATGAATTTCTGGCATTCTGAAATTTTGGTCGCTCCTCATGACTATATCGCACAGTTGAAGCAGAGCTACGCACTGATTGCCCTAAACTTAGAGTTTTTCCCTCACTGCGCCTGCGCCAAAACAGAAGTTTAATCTGCAGCAAAACAAAAAAAACAAAAAAAACAAAAAACGAAAAGAGGGAGATCATTAAGTTCTGTAGTTCAAACTAGCTACAAATTACCGTTGCTTACCTCCAGTTTGTGTTGCAAAATGGATTAACCACTTCTTCCATGCCACCTGTGATGTACACTTTGCCTCTTTTATTAATTTGATAAACAATGTTTTTGAAATAAAGCTGTTTTTAAATTTCATTGATGAATTATTGCAGTGTTCGGATATATTATAGACTGTTAATAATTAATTATATGCCTATAATTCATTGTAATTGATCTAAATGTTTTAGACATTTTTCAATGAGGAGAAGTAAGCTTCTATGTAATATTTTATAATCCTCACAGCGCGTTGGTTTTGCGGTGATGTGCTATGAAATTATTGCGTGGCAGTCTAATTATAACAGCCTATCACTTTAACAATAAAAGTAGCCTAGGCCTTCCCTAATAATAATAATACTAATACAATAATAATAATAATAATTTAATAAATTGGCAATGCTAAATCATCGTGATATTGATAGCTGATGCTTGTTTTGACAATATCTCTGGATACATGATATCGTCTATAGACGCAACGAGGGTTTATCGCGCTGATTCGCGCATATTTCACATGTATAGTGTGAGCAGTGAAGTCGCACTTCGACGTTCGGACCGTACAGTGTGAGCACATAAATCCTGAGCTTTGGCTTTACATCGCATGCGATCTACTCGTTCAGTGTGTGTAGGTACCTTGCTGAAATCGCACAGACATCGCACAGTGTATGCCCACCTTTAGGCACGCCGTGACTTTCCAGGTCGCAGATTTGGGTTGCTGGGTGCCAGTATGTCTCGAACAACAACTCAGTCAATCTCCAACAATGCCAGTGGTTCCTTAACCTGTTAGCAAGAAGACAAAAACACACACTGACACACAGATTTTCCAAGGTTGGATATGGCCAAGCTCTAACTGAAAACAGGAGTCTCATCTCAAAACATCAAGATAACAAGTTTAGGATATGATACTTTAGTCTAAATGGAAAATATAGGATTTAACTGAAAAATGGTCCCTTAAACTATAGACTTTTAAAGACCCCTATATGTTTTAACATATTGAAGACCTTTCTCAAACACAAAACATGTCCCTATTTCATTTCTGGAAGTTGGATTAAATGAGCAAGCACTGTTACTGCATTCAGATATCAAATACAGACATTAAAGAAAACATGAGAAGAACATTTCATTAATCACACTGGCAACTTCTATAACAAAGTAAAATCTACAGAGAAGTTATTCAACTCATTTGATATTTAGAACGAAAAATATTGATTAATACCTTGATTATAATCACTCATTACATATACATTGAAGCAGCAGTGGATTCCAATCCACCCCTTCAGTCCCCCGTTTTAGACCAATGTGGGGTCCTAAACACCAGGGCCCGTATTCATAAAGATTCTAAGAATCCTCTCAGAAAACTCTTAATTTAGCTTAAAAACTTTTACGTAGGAGTCTTAGCTTAAGAGCGATTCGGGACCGATCTGAGAGCAACTCTGAGTAAGGAAAAGACAAAAACTTTTATCTTAGTGAGGAGGCGGGGTTGACCCCGTTGCTATGTGTGACACAATCTTTTGAAGACTGTGATTGGTTGGTTCTCCAAGAAGGAAAAAAAGAGCAATTTTAAGTATAGGGTTTACTCACACACACACACACACGCACGCATGCACATTATATATATATATATGTATATAAATCCTTTTTTTACCATGCGGTCAATTTCCTAAGGTATTTGATTGGCTTAGAATGATAAAAATTGTTCCACTCTTTCCAATTACACTGATTGCTGTCTATTTAAGTGGTGGTTTGAATGTTAGTTTTAATATAGCAAACATGGAATAAAAAACTAGAAAGACGAGAAAGCCCAACTGGACAGAAGAACAGTGTTTACTGTTGGCCCAGTTAGTAGATGAACACTAGGCCATCATTAAAGCAATCTTTTCGCACCTCCCGGTTTTCGAAATCTCCACCCAGAACCGCTTCTCCCCTCTTCGCGAAACTGAACGCGATGCTGTGATCATCGGCGATTCCACCGTCCGACACGTCCACGCTACGTTAGGTAAAAGTAAGGTGCACAGTCATTGCTTTCCTGGTGCTCGTGTTCTCGATATCACTGCGCGGGTACCTGAGATCTTGAACGGTGACGAGCGCGTCGGAGCTGTTGTGCTGCATGCGGGAGCTAACGACACTAGGCTGCGACAGACGGAGGTTCTGAAGAAAGACTTCAGGAGCCTGATCGATACGGTTCGCAGCACATCGCCTGAAACAACGATCATTGTGTCTGGACCGCTTCCCACGTACCGACGAGGGCATGAAAAGTTCAGTAGATTATTCGCGCTAAATGAATGGTTATTGTCATGGTGCAATGAGCAGAAACTGCTCTTTGTAAATAATTGGAATCTGTTCTGGGAGCGACCGAGGCTCTTCCGCGCTGATGGCTTACACCCAAGTAGAATCGGGGCAGATCTTCTGTCGGATAACATCTCCAAGATGTTAAATACCGTTTGACTAGTAACCAAAAATCCAAATCACAGTCTCTGCTGCACCAATTTAATTGATATTAATACTAGTGTAGAACATTGCATAGAAACTGTGTCTATTCCTCGTTTACTGAGATCAAATAATAAATCTACTGCGGGATCTAGAAAAAATCTAATTGTTATTAAAAAAAAAAATCTCGCTATTAGTGAACAAAAACAATTTCTAAAGCTAGGTTTTCTAAACATTAGATCGCTCACACCTAAGGCGGTTATTGTAAATGAAATGGTCACAGATAATAATTTCGATGTACTGTGCCTTACTGAAACCTGGATTAAACCAAATGATTATTTCGGTCTAAATGAGTCTACTCCGCCAGGATACTGTTATAAGCATGAGCCCCGTCTAATCGGTCGTGGCGGCGGTGTTGCAACAATCTACAGAGATATCCTTAATGTTACTCAGAAAACGCGTCATAGGTTTAATTCGTTTGAAGTACTTGTGCTAAATGTTACGCTCTTAGATGTAAGAAAAAAATCCCTATTATCTCTAGCCTTGGCTACCGTATATAGACCTCCAGGGCCTTACGCCGATTTCCTAAAAGAGTTTGCTGACTTTCTATCAGATCTTTTGGTCAACGTCGATAAAGCATTAATTGTTAGAGATTTTAACATACACGTAGATAATTCAAATGATGCGTTAGGGGCTGCGTTTACAGATTTATTAAACTCCTTCGGGGTCAAGCAAAACGTCACCGGACCAACTCATCGTCTTAATCATACACTCGATTTAATTATATCATATGGAACCGATCCAACCGATATAGATATCATTCCACAAAGTGATGATGTCACTGACCATTACATGGTAACTTGCATATTACGTGGTGCTGTAATATGTCATGCTGCGCCACGTTATCGACCAGGTAGAACAATTCTTCCATCCACCATAGATAATTTCTCAAATAGCTTATCTGATCTGTCTCAGCTGCTGCCTGAACCCAAACAAACAGATGAACTAGACGAACTAACTAGCACTATGAGCACCATTCTCTCTAGAACATTGGATATTGTTGCACCCATTAGATTAAAAAAGGTCAGAGAAAAAAGTATAGCACCGTAATTTAGAGCGTAAATGGAAACAAACTAATTTAGAGGTCTTTAGAATCGCGTGCAAAGACAGTATGTCACGTTATAAAAAGGCCCTTAAAACGGCCAGGGCTGAGCACCTCAGCAAATTAATAGAAAACAACCGAAATAATCCAAGGTTTTTATTTAATACCGTGGCTAGACTAACAAATAAACAAACTGTAACAGAGCAGGCTCCCGCACCACCTCCTCTTCACCACCGGAGGGAACCGTCTCCGGAATATTAACTTTATCCATCAAACTCCATTTCCCATCATGCCTCATACCTGGGACTGATTGCACTCACACCTGCACCTCATTCACACACACTCATATAAGCCTCGTTCACACACTCATTCAGTGCGAAGTCTTGATCTGCCCCAGCCATCATTTCTGAGCGTTATTTCCCTGAGTTTGATTCCTGTGTTTGATCTTGGATTGTTTATCGTTGCTGACTCTTCTCTGCCTGCCCTGACCCCGGACTGTTTACTGGACTCTGATTCTTCTCTGCCTGCCCTGACCCCGGACTGTTTACTGGACTCTGATTCTTCTCTGCCTGCCTCGACCCTTTGCCTGTTTTCCTGGTTTGTCTCAGCCTAGCCTTCTCTATTCTGTTTGCCACTGTTGGACCCTGCCTGTTTTGATTTTGCTAATAAATGCTGCAAATGGATCCTCCTGACTCCGCCTCTTCACAACAGAAGACTTCGCCACCCCTCGATCCAGCAGCAGTTATGCAGCTCGCCACTGAGGTATCTGCTCAAGCTTCACAGTTATCCTTGCATCACCATCAGCTGAGCCGACTCACTGCACTCACAGAGGATCTGGTTCAATCACTGCAAAGCTTACGAGTATCAACCTTCAGCGCTCCCGCTGAACATTCACCAGGTGCATCTTCCCCCACTGTCAACACTTCCAGCCACCCTCGTCTTGCTTTCCCGGAGAAGTTTGACGGCAACCCAACCAAATGCAAGGGTTTTCTGCTACAGTGCACGCTTTACCTCGATCAACAACCATCACTCTACTCCAATGACACTGGACGCATCGCATTCGTTTGTTCACTACTCACCGGAAAGGCATTAGAATGGGCTACGGCAGTTTGGAGACCCGATGGTTCCGCATTCCCCTCATTCACGGGATTTCTTCAGCAATTCCGTGATGTCTTTGAACACTCCACTGCGAAAGGGAATCCAGGAGAACAGTTATTAACTCTCTCTCAAGGACGAAACACCGCCGCTGAGTATGCTCTCACTTTTCGCACTCTCGCGGCTCAAACCAACTGGGTCGAGGATACTCTAAAAACACTCTTCAGAAAGGGACTCACAGTCGAGTTACAGTCTGAGTTGGCCTGCCGAGATGAGGGCAGGAACCTGAATGAATTCATTGATCTCACCATCCAGGTCGATAATCTGATGCGTTCTCGCCGCCACCCTAGAGCCCCACCACGATACACACACGAAGCCGCCACGGCACCCGAGCCCATGCAACTGGGGTTCACCCATCTCTCTCCAGAGGAACGAGAACGCCGCCAGCAAAACCGCCTCTGCTTGTACTGTGGTCAGCCGGGCCACATGAGAATCGATTGTCCCGTTCGTCCTGCCAATAGGACCCAAGCGGTGAGTAACAAAGAGAATCAATGTACATCCAACCTCTTACTACCCATTCGTTTATCCGTCCGGGACCAAAGCATTTCAACCACTGCTATGATCGATTCGGGAGCTGCGGGGAACTTCATTTCCTGCGAATTCGCTTCCTTACATCAGCTAAAATTGAACCCCTGTTCTTCTTCTTTGACAGTGGAGGCGCTAGACGGACGCCCCATCGGAGGAGGAAGAATTCACCGGGTGACTGAAGAGATCACAATGCACATCGGGGTCCTGCACTTGGAGAAAATTCAGTTCTACGTCATTCAAGCTCCACATCATAGCATAATACTCGGCCTGCCTTGGTTACGCATTCACAATCCACACATTTCTTGGAGAGAGGGTCAAATCACTCAATGGGACGTCACATGTCACAAGCACTGCCTGACTAGGATCACTCAAGTTCCTCAACCCATCTCAACTAACCCCCCTTCTGATCAACAAGAGATAAAACTCCCTCCAGAATACGCAGATCTGACTGAAGCCTTCAGCAAGAGGAAAGCATCTCAACTTCCTGAACATCGCTCCATTGACTGTGCCATCGAACTCATGCCCGGAGCCTTTCCACCTAAAGGTAGAATTTTCCCCTTATCTCAGCCGGAATCTGAAGCCATGAAGCAGTACATTGAGGAGGAATTAGCCAAAGGTTTCATTAGACCCTCAACATCTCCAGCATCAGCAGGTTTCTTCTTTGTTAAGAAAAAGGATGGAGGGTTGAGACCCTGTATTGACTATCGCGGACTCAATGAGGTGACTGTTAAGTTCCGCTATCCCTTACCTCTTGTTCCAGCCGCTCTCGAACAACTCCGCCAGGCCAAATATTACACCAAACTGGACCTTCGCAATGCCTATAACCTCATTCGCATTCGGGAGGGAGATGAATGGAAAACAGCGTTTTCAACCAGCAGTGGGCACTATGAATATTTGGTTATGCCGTTTGGCCTGTCTAACAGTCCTTCTGTCTTTCAGTCATTCATGAACGATGTTTTTCGGGACATGTTGGATAGATGGGTGATCGTATACATCGACGACATTCTGATTTTCTCAAATTCCCTAGACGAACACATTCGACACGTCAGAATGGTCCTAAAACGCCTACTGCAGTACCAACTCTACGCCAAAGCAGAGAAATGTGAGTTTCATCAAACCAGCACGTCTTTTCTCGGGTACATAATCAGTCAGGAGGGAGTGGCTATGGATGACAAGAAAGTCAAAGCAGTATTGGACTGGCCCTTACCCCAAACCGTCAAAGAATTGCAACGCTTCCTGGGCTTTGCCAATTTCTACAGACGTTTCGTCCGAAACTTCAGTACTGTAGCCTCACCTCTCACCGCCATGACCAAACGCCACACCAACCGGCTGCATTGGACCTCGGAAGCAAATCAAGCATTCAACAGACTCAAGGCCCTGTTCACTTCTGCTCCCATTCTCCGACACCCAGACCCAGCGCTTCAATTCATCGTGGAGGTGGATGCATCCAACACGGGAGTAGGGGGCATTCTCTCACAACGCCAAGGTGATCCAGAAAAGATGTTCCCGTGTGCTTTCTTCTCCAGGAAATTGTCTCCAGCGGAGCAAAACTACGATGTAGGAAACCGTGAATTGTTGGCCATGAAACTCGCTCTCGAGGAATGGCGACACTGGCTGGAGGGAGCAACCCAACCCTTCATTATCCTTACCGACCACAAGAACCTCGAATACCTTCGGTCAGCCAAACGTTTGAATCCCCGTCAGGCCAGGTGGGCCTTGTTCTTCACCAGATTTCAGTTTACTGTTTCCTATCGTCCAGGGTCCAAGAACATTAAAGCTGATGCTCTCTCTCGCCAGACGGAAGAACCTGTTCAACCCCCTGTCACAGATAACATTATCCCAGAAAAACTCCTAGTGGCTCCGGTACAGTGGGATATTATCACAGAAATCGAGCAGTTCAACAGTCAAACAGAACCTCCCACCGAGTGTCCTGAGGGTCGCTTATTTGTTCCAGAACCTTTGCGCCCACGACTCACAGAACAGATACACTCCACACCCAGTTCTGGACATCCCGGCATAACAGCAACCACCCATCTGCTCCGGAACCGCTTCTGGTGGCCAACTTTACAGTCGGATACGACTCGACACATCCAGAACTGTAGAATTTGTAACACGTCCAAATCCTCCCGACAACTGCCAGCAGGACTCTTAAATCCACTCCCCATACCGCAACGCCCCTGGTCTCATATAGCCATTGACTTCATCACAGATTTACCCAATTCACAAGGTCACACTGTCATACTCACCATTGTGGATCGTTTCTCCAAAGCTTGCAGATTAATTCCTCTTTCCAAACTTCCTACAGCTCTAGAAACTGCTGAACATCTTTGCAACCAGGTTTTCCGCTTCTATGGCCTCCCCGAAGATATCGTCTCTGATCGAGGACCTCAGTTCACCTCCAGGTTATGGACATCTTTCTTCAAACACCTCAACGTCAACATCAGCCTCACTTCCGGTTATCACCCCCAATCCAACGGACAAACTGAACGTCTCAACCAAGATGTAATTCGTTTCCTACGATCCTACTGTCAACAACATCAAACTGAATGGAGCAGGTATCTATTCTGGGCCGAATACGCTCAGAATTCCCTCATCAAACCCGCCACTGGAATCACCCCATTCAAATGCATCCTAGGCTTCCAACCCCCACTCTTCCCATGGTCTGGTGAACCCACTGATTTACCCTCTGTCACCGAATGGCTACAACGGAGCGAAGAGGTCTGGGATCAAGCGCACACTCACCTACTTCACGCCGTCAGACGCCAAGAACTCCAGGCTAATCGTCATCGCCGCACTGCCCCAGAGTATCAACCTGGCCAATGGGTTTGGCTCTCAACCAGGGACCTCAGACTTCGACTTCCATGTCGCAAACTCAGTCCCAGGTATGTTGGTCCGTTTCAAATTGTCAGACAAATTTCCCCAGTTTCATTTCGATTAGACCTGCCTGCTAATTACCGTATTTCTCCTACATTCCATGTATCACTCCTAAAACCTGCCGGTGGTCCGAGAGGAGAGTCGGAGGAGGGAGTCACAGGCCCAAACCCCCCATCCATCCTGGTCGACGGCGAGGAGGCTTATCGTGTGCATGAATTGCTCGACTCCAGGCGCCGGGGTAACGTCCTCCAGTATCTGGTTGACTGGGAGGGGTTCGGTCCGGAGGAGCGATCCTGGGTCAATTCTGGAGACATCCTAGACCCAACACTCACGGAGGAGTTTCATCAGATGCACCCGGAAAAACCGGCCCCTCGACCCCGTGGGAGACCCCGGCGCCATTTGCCGCCTCGCTTCAGGAGCCGCTCGCAGGGGGGGGGCTCTGTAACAGAGCAGGCTCCCGCACCACCTCCTCTTCACCACCGGAGGGAACCGTCTCCGGAATATTAACTTTATCCATCAAACTCCATTTCCCATCATGCCTCATACCTGGGACTGATTGCACTCACACCTGCACCTCATTCACACACACTCATATAAGCCTCGTTCACACACTCATTCAGTGCGAAGTCTTGATCTGCCCCGGCCATCATTTCTGAGCGTTATTTCCCTGAGTTTGATTCCTGTGTTTGATCTTGGATTGTTTATCGTTGCTGACTCTTCTCTGCCTGCCCTGACCCCGGACTGTTTACTGGACTCTGATTCTTCTCTGCCTGCCCTGACCCCGGACTGTTTACTGGACTCTGATTCTTCTCTGCCTGCCTCGACCCTTTGCCTGTTTTCCTGGTTTGTCTCAGCCTAGCCTTCTCTATTCTGTTTGCCACTGTTGGACCCTGCCTGTTTTGATTTTGCTAATAAATGCTGCAAATGGATCCTCCTGACTCCGCCTCTTCACAACACAAACGTTGTCTGAACAAAATACCTCGTTAGAGTTTAGTAGTAATGATTTTTAATGATTTTTAAATGATTTTAGTAGTAAACGTTCAATCTTTGCTCGCGCCTTATAATTCAGCCGCAATTATCACCCCGCAAGAACAATTACAATGCTTTACAACCATAGAACAAAAAGAGTTAAATAAACTTATCACTTCATCTAAAACAACAACATGTTTATTGGATCCTATACCAACTAAACTACTGAAAGAAGTGTTACCTATAGTGGAAGAGCCTCTTCTCAATATTATTAACTCATCTTTATCTTTAGGTCATGTTCCAAGAACGTTCAAGCTGGCAGTTATAAAACCTCTTATTAAGAAACCGGCTCTTTCTTGCAAGAAAACGACATCTATGAAAAGTTTCAGTCTGGATTCAGGTCACATCATAGCACTGAAACTGCGCTTGTTAGAATCACAAATGATTTACTTTTAGCTTCGGACCAAGGCTGTATCTCAGTACTAGTTTTACTTGATCTTAGTGCTGCGTTCGATACTATAGATCACACAATACTCTTAGATCGACTACAAAATTACACTGGTGTTCAAGGACAAGCATTAAGCTGGTTCAGGTCATACTTATCTGACCGCTACCATTTCGTCTACTTAAATGGAGAAAAATCTATCATAACTTCGGCAAACTATGGAGTGCCGCAGGGATCTGTGTTAGGCCCTTTATTATTCTCAATATATATGCTGCCACTTGGTAATATTCTAAGGAAACATGGAATTAGTTTCCATTGTTATGCCGATGACACTCAAATATATATTTCATCACGGCCAGATGAATACGCTAAATTATCCAAATTGACAGATTGTGTTAAAGATATAAAAGATTGGATAACGCGTAATTTTCTTTTACTAAATCCAGACAAGACAGAGGTAATACTTAGCGGTTCTAAAAACCGTCTACAAAACCTTTCACAGCACGACTTTAACATAGTAGGATGCCCTGTTACTTTATCCGCTACAGTAAAAGACCTGGGTGTTATATTAGACTGCAACCTGTCTTTTGAAAAGCATATTTCATATGTTACAAAAACAGCCTTTTTCCACCTTAGAAACATTGCTAAGCTACGTAATATGCTATCAGTCTCTGATGCAGAAAAGTTAGTTCATGCATTCATGACCTCGAGACTAGATTACTGTAATGCTTTATTAGCTGGTTGTCCTGCATCTTCAATAAACAAGCTACAGTTAGTCCAAAATGCAGCCGCTAGAGTTCTTACTAGATCAAGAAAATATGATCATATAACACCGATTTTATCATCACTTCATTGGTTACCTATAAAGTTCCGTATTAATTACAAGGTATTGCTTCTGACTTATAAAGCTCTAAATGGTTTAGCTCCAGTCTATTTAACGGATCTTCTATCGCCCTAT
The DNA here is from genome assembly GCA_031834385.1 of Semotilus atromaculatus. Classification (NCBI taxonomy): domain Eukaryota; kingdom Metazoa; phylum Chordata; class Actinopteri; order Cypriniformes; family Leuciscidae; genus Semotilus; species Semotilus atromaculatus. The sequence goes on from JAULUF010000031.1 coordinate 85,541, forward strand.
AATCCATCGCGCTCTTTAAGATCACTAAATTCGAGGCTTCTGGTCATTCCTAGGATATCCAGATCCACCAAAGGAGGGAGAGCATTTTCACATTTAGCTCCGAAGCTCTGGAATAGCCTTCCTGATATTGTTTGTTGCTCAGACTCGCTCTCTCAGTTTAAAACTAGACTAAAGACGCATCTATTTAGCCAGGCATTCATATAAATGTGTTATTTTACAGTTATGGTAAATCCAGCCTCTATTTCATAAACGCCAGAGGAGAACTGGCCCCCGACTGAGCCTGGGTTCTCCCAAGTTTTTTTTTTCTCCATTGGGTCACTTGATGGAGCTTTAGGACACCATTGGGTCACCTGATGGAGTTTTAGGACACCATTAGGTCACTTGATGGAGTTTTTCGGTTCCTTGCCACCGTTGCCTTTGGCTTGCTCAGTTGGGGATATTCAAATTAATTAACCAATCATACCATTGATCAGCTCTACCAAACTTGGATGTCTTTTTTCCAGTAATAAACAAACATTGTTATGTTGTTTTGATTGATACTGTGAAGCAGCTTTGATACAATCTGTATTGTGAAAAGCACTATATAAATATATTTGACTTGACTTGACTTGACTTAAAGGAAAATTCGGGCCGGGTGTCACAGCACCGGGCAAGAAGCAAACGTGCAGCTTATAGCGCAAATTATTAACGGTTCATTCTCCTGCTTGTGCGCACCAGGGAAGACTGCTATATTAATAAATGCAATTTTTTGAGCCTGCAAGGTGGGAATGTCCAGTGGAAATGAACTGCGACACAATAAGAGGTTCTGAAAGTGCTGTAATTGTTTGTGTGATCACTCTGCTTACAGAAGGTTGTGACAGACCCAAATCATCACTACTGCATTATTGCATTTTCCCATTTGCCAAATATCTTAATGTAGTGATTACCTTTATGTCTGGCGTTATGGCATTCCTGCGCTGTGTCTGAGATATTAGCGTGTCTCTATAAGATCAGTCACAAACATGATCCCTGCACAATCTAATCTATAGCGTCTTATTAACTCACTGTCATCCATTGTCTGCAACTTCTTCTCCCTCTTCGTCTTTCTGCCATTTTCTCCTCTGCTAAAGAAACTTTTAAGCCTCTTAAAAGTCCTCATCCATACTCCTAACAAGTTTGACCTAAAGACCTCTTTTAAGGGTTAAGATGCTTTCTGAAGTACTTATTTTCTTCACTAGGATTTTTTCTTTAATTTTAAGAGTAAACGCCCACATTTCTAAGAATTTTCTTAGAATTTTGTCACTAGGAGCTACTCTTTGCATTAAGATTCTTTATGAATGGGTTAGGGTTAGGGTTAGGCCCCGTATCCCTAAAGAATTTTTGTGCAAAAAGTGGCTCCTAGCGGCCAAATTCTAAGAAAATTCTCAAAGTCATGACGTTTTCTTAGAGATTCCCCTAAAAGTGACACGAAAATCCCAGTTAATATAAAAGCTATTCCTCAAGATTCCTAGCGCTTAAAAGGGCTCCTAAGGCGAGATCTGCTAGGAGCAGGGAAGAGGACTTTTAGTGGCTTAGGAGTTCCCCTAAGCAACTGCACAAAATGGGTTAGGATTCCTTTTTTTCTCCATTTTCTGTGTTTGTAGGATATTTGTTAACAAGCCTTCATAAATAGACCAGCCAGCAATCACAGACATTGATAAAAGCTGAGCCGTGTTACCCTCGTTAAGACCACACTGAGTTGTAACGTTGCAATTTCTACTTCATTAAAGACAGCCCCTTGAGATAGGCCATCTTGTTTTCAATGGGGTCCATATGGGAGTGAAAGTACAAAATATGCCAGCTAGGATATTAATATGAGCAAATAAGACACAAATCATTATTTGAACAGGGTGTAATGAGTTTAAGTTTTCACATATTTTAGATTCTAATGTTAGGCTATAACCCCTACTACAGCTTACTATTCATTTTCCAGATATTTTCTTGAATGTGAAATATTATTTACAATTACAGTCTGCATAAGATTAGAGTGTATAATCATGTTTATTGATTTGAGGGTACATCCTTTGCTCATTATCACCAAAAGTTCATTTTCATCAAACTTGTAGGATCAACCAATCACGGCTTTTGAAATGATGACTCATACCTAGCAACGGGGTCAACCACACCTCCTCACTAAGATAGGATTTTCCATCCATTCCTTGCTCAGAGTTCACTGAAAATGTTCTGGAATCACTTCTAAGCTAAAAGGAGCGCGAATCGATCACAGAATGTTGATTAATATTATATGAAATTAAATTATAATACAATTCTTCTAAGTTATGAGTAGCTACTGTATACTGTAGACTACTGTTTTTATTTTTAAAACGGTGTGAAAAGTAAAAATTATCAACAAATATTAATATTGTTCAGCGTGCTGACCGTACAAATATTCATACTGGTATTTAGCATATTTTAAAGTGAAATTACATTATAACACATGCAAATTTACTTTTTAAAAGTAATGTTGCTAATGATGTATTGTTCAAGTCGAACAAGCCGAATATTTTTCAGATTTCCCCGGTTCATGACCACCGACAGCAAACGATTTCCCCCGATTCCGTTTTAAACACACACACTGTTGAATAAATGTGCGTGGGGTAAGTTAGCTACTGGCAATGTTTGGCCATAAAAACAGTGCTGTGGAAGCGAGATTTCAATCGTGTGCTATATCGTATCCAAAAAATGGTGCGTTTGCATTTGTACTAAAATCAGATATTTAATCTAAATGGCCAGCCACTTTCAGAGACAGCTGGCACGGTCTTTTAAGATAATAACAAATACGAGTTGCTACAATAAAGCGATCATTAACTAGACACAATTGAACAGAACCTAAAGTATACTGTTGCTGGAGTAAACGTTCCCGTATGGTTCCCATTTGGTTATTTGTTTGGGAACCAAGCAAGAACGTTCTAGGAACGTTCCCTGTAGGTTATTTTTAGGTTTCATTTTATAACCTAAGGAGAACGTTCTGGGAATGTTCCCTGTAGGTTTTTTTTTGTTTGTTTAATTTTATAACCGAAGGAGAACGTTCTGGGAATGTTCCCTGTAGGTTTTTTTTTGTTTGTTTAATTTTATAACCTAAGGAGAACGTTCTGGGAATGTTCCCTGTAGGTTATTTTTAGGTTTCATTTTATAACCTAAGGAGAACGTTCTGGGAATGTTCCCTGTAGGTTTTTTTTAGGTTCTATTTTTATAACCTAAAGGGAACATTCCCAGAACGTTCCATGAAGGTTTTTTTTTGGTTTAAAGGGTACCCCGACTAGTGTGGCATGTTGGCCTTATAAGATGAACGTGGGCGTCAGCTATAAAAAGGTGATACAAAAAGACTCCAAATGTTTTTAGTTTTATTAAAAAAAGACGAAAATCCGATCACTCGTAGGCCGCCATAGTTATTTACGTCTCAATGCATTCTGGGTAGTGACGTGTAAAGGTTGTAGCTAGCCAAGTTTTGACAGTAGCGAGATGAACACGTCTGCCGTTCAGCCTTTTCAGTTTGAACCCGAGCGCACCGTAGGCTTAAATCAAGAGAATAACGCGGAAAACGATAGGCCTACTCAAGAGTTACATGAAAATGAAGATTATCAGAGAGTTGAGGAAGCGAGAGTGGGGCAAAATAGATGGTGTCTGCGGCAGTTTGCCAATGCCAAACGAGAACGAGTGTTTGCTGTAAAGAGCTCCACTTTTTGTCAACAGCTGTCCTGGGTAGGCTAAGTATAGATCAGACGATCCTACTATCGGTATAAATAATTTAATAAGTCATCTACCGCCGTCGTTTGCTTTATTTTCCCTAAGCAGTCACTATGTTGAACGCATAGAAATACCCTCTCGGCCCTTGTTCAAAATCCTGCCGCGCCACATTCGCTCAAACTTGACGCGCAAATGAGGTGTATTCTACGCCTCATTCGCGCCGCAGGAATTTTTTACGCGCGTAACGCGTCTTTGCATTGACTGACGGTAGAGATCCACTTTTGCGACATGACTGAAGCGTGTTTTTTTGTTTTTTTTTGCCACTCACTGTGAGTATTTATTTATTTATTTTATTCAACAATAGGACATACAGGAGGAAAACAACATCTTCTGTACATCAAAAAAGTCTATAGACAAATCACAAATAGGCCAGGGAGTTATCAAAATCAAAATATAATGTAAAAAAAGCATAGAAAGGAAATAAATAAATAAATAAATATATTGTAAAGCTTACAGAGGTCGTATGATCTAACAGCTTTTTTGTTTGTACACTCAGATATTGAGAGAACATAGTTCTTAATATCAGCTGCAAGCACCAGAAAGCTTGGTTTCTTTTTTAAGAATTTTGACTTGTGCAAATAAAATTTGGTTAAAATGATAAGCAAATTTATCACATAATACTCTGAACATAAACTTTTATCATGTTGAGTGAAACCAAACAAACATTTTCCCACCGCAATGCAAATTGAGGGTAAATATGGACAACAATAAATTGAACCACTTTGCTCCAAAGTTTTTTGGTATGTGGGCAAGACCAAAATAAATGGACCATTGTTTCGTTTAGTTCTTCACAGAAAGTACAGCTGATATCCAAGTCTTTTTTTTCATTTTTTTCAGGTAAAAGTTAGTGGGGTAAAACCTGTGAAGCATTTTGAATGAGATCTCTTTAACTTTGTTGGTTAAAAAAAACTTGTGAGGCAAAAGCCAGACTTTTTCCCAACAACTCTCTCCAACAAATGAGGACCAATAAGATACAGCAGCGGGTGCACTCCTAAAATCCTGTAGAAAAAGTTGACGGACTGCCTTATTCATACTTTTAGGTAGCAGTGAAAAACAGATATTTCCAACAGCTGTTTCCTTCACATCCACCAGTTTAGGGGGATCAACAAGACCATTAACACCTTTAAAAAGTGAGATGACAGCTGAAGGTATGGCATCGAAGACGATAGAGAAGTCCTTAGGTGAAATAGGTATACCAAAATGATGAAGAAATTCGCTGTAGTTAAAGAGTTGACCATGCTGATTGAGTAATTGATTTACAGACAAAATATTATTATTGTCATACCACTTTTGCAAGAACAAGGATTTGTTTTTATACAAAATATATCTGTTGTTCCAAATATAAAACCTATGAGGAGTGAAGTTGTGCTTGTAAATCATTGACCAAGATAGCAGCATTTGTTTATGAAACGAAGAAAGTTAAGAGGAATTTTTTCAATATTATAAGTGCATACCAACAGGAACTGGAGTCCACCAACTGAAGAGAAGATATAATGGGGAATAAAATTCCACAGATGGGTTGGGCACTCTAAGTAACGCTTAATCCATTTCATTTTGAAAGTGTAATTTAATGTAGTAAAGTCAAGAAAACTAAGGCCACCTTTACTGTAATTCATTAAAACAGACTTTTTCAGATAATGATTACGATTCTTCCAAACAAAATCATGAAGGATTTTATCAATGGATTTACACATTGGTTGATCTATGCATAAAGAAAGAGCAGCATATGTTACCCTTGATATTCTTTCTGCCTTTATCCTGCCTTTCAAAGATAAATCACGTAATAGCCACATGTTAAATTTCTTCTTCATTTTTTCAGCAATGGGAGTGAGATTATTCTTGCTTCTTTGAGATTCATTTTTATCAATCACAATACCCAAGTAATTAATAGAGTTTTTCACAGGAATATTAGCAATTAACTCAACATTACAGTCTTTAAGAGGCAGTACTTCACATTTTTTAAGGTTTAAGCGGAGACCAGAGGCTTTACTGAAGGCTTCTATTATGTCAATAGCAAGAGGAACCTGGGAACAGTCTTTTAAAAACAGTGTTGTGTCATCTGCCAGCTGACTAATAATAATTGTTTTTTCAGCAATGGAAATGCCCTGCAAATTACTATTTTTAATATGATCACACAAAAGTTGAGTTGCAAGTAAAAAAAGATAGGGAGAAATGGGGCATCCCTGCCGAATTCCACGTCTGATTTCAAATCTGGGAGAAGACCCATTTTTAAGTTTAATTGAGCCATTTGCATTACTATATAAAGTTTTGATTGCATCACAAAAAAAAAAAATCCCCAAAGCCAAACTTCTTGAGTGAATGAAAAAGAAAATTATGTTCGACAGCATCAAAGGCCTTAAAAAAGTCTAGGAGAAAAATGAAGCTGTCCTCTGAAATTAAATATGAATAGTCAATTACATCTAAAACTAATCTAATGTTGTTGGAGATATGCCTCTTAGGCATAAAGCCTGATTGTGTTCCATCAATTATAGAATCGAATACTTTTTTTATTCTTCTAGCAAATATAAAGGCCAAAATTTTTTAATCATTATTCAACAGGCTGATTGGACGCCAATTATCTGTCATATTAGGCAGAAACACAGGAAGCAATCGCGAGTATAATACAGTGTTTATTTGAAGCACAAAACACACAAGTCCAGGGTGCAGTGAGCCAGGTGGAGATAGGTGACGCAGGGACTTCGATGGTCAATACCGGGGACGTGCAGACAAACGGTGAGACGATCCAAATCCACACGGAAGACGACGAACAGGAAACACCAGGCAGGAACACGAACCAGAAGACAGGAAAACATCAAACAACGATCTGACAAAGGTGAGAGAACAGCGGTGAGTTTATGAAGCGTGGAGAGATGAACTGCAGCTGGTGATTGTAATGATGAACAGCTGGAGTGGATCAGGTAATGACATACAGACACGCCCCTTGCACACGTGCACTCATACAACAACATAAACACAAGACTAGAAGGAACCAGCGAATACATCTACCGTGACAGTACCCCTCCTCCTAAGAACGCCTCCTGGCGTTCCCAGACTCCCTTACCTGCCGATTGTAATCATCGATAAGGGAGTGATCCAGGATGTCCCTAGCAGGAACCCAACTTCTCTCCTCCGGACCGTAACCTTCCCAGTCCACCAAGTACTGAAATCCGCGTCCCCTCCGCCTAGAATCCAGAATACGGTTGACCGAATATGTGGTCTCCCCATCTACGAGCCGCGGTGGGGGAGGAACCGGGACAGGCGGATTAATGTGAGAATGAAAAACGGGCTTGACTTTAGATACATGGAACACGGAATGAACCCTCCTGTACGCAGGAGGTAGTTTGAGGCGGACTGCCACCGGACTAATAATCTTGGCGACAGGAAACGGGCCAATAAATTTGGGAGCAAGTTTATTAGAAACGGTGCGAAGAGGAATGTTCTTAGTTGAAAGCCACACTTCTTGACCAACGACGTATACGGGAGGCTTTGACCGGTGGCGATCGGCCTTGGCCTTGGTGCGCGCCCCCACCTGGAGTAGAGTCTCCCGGGCTCTAGTCCAGGTGCGGTGACACCTCTGGACAAAGGCGTGAGCGGAGGGAACCGCAACCTCGGATTCCAGACTGGGAAAAATTGGTGGCTGGTAACCTACACTACACTCAAACGGAGATAGGCCCGTCGCAGACACTGGCAACGTGTTGTGTGCGTACTCCACCATAGACAGTTGTTGACTCCAAGATGAAGGATTTCTGGAAACCAAACATCGCAACATTCTCTCCAAATCTTGGTTGGCTCTCTCTGTTTGACCATTGCTCTGGGGATGAAACTCAGATGACAGACTAACCGTCGCCCCCAGTAATCTACAAAATTCTCGCCAAAATTTGGACACAAACTGGGGTCCCCGGTCGGAGACCACGTCTATCGGGAGGCCATGTAACCGAAAGACATGATCTACGACCGTAGCCGCTGTCTCCTTAGCTGAAGGTAATTTGGGTAAGGGAATGAAATGTGCTGCCTTCGAGAATCGGTCCCCCACAGTTAAAACTACTGTGTTACCCTGGGAGGGTGGGAGGGCGGTAATAAAATCTAGAGCGATATGGGACCAGGGTCTCGAAGGCACCGGCAGCGGTTGAAGTAGCCCATCTGGAGGTCGATTGGAAGACTTACCAGTGGCACAAACAGAGCAAGCCAAAACAAAATCGCGAATGTCACGAGCCATAAGTGGCCACCAGAATCGTTGCTTGACTAGAAATCCAGTGCGATTAATTCCTGGATGACAAGCTACGTTGGAGCTGTGACCCCACTGGATAACGTCAGACCGTAAGCCCTCCGGCACAAATAATCGGTTCGGTGGACACCCGGGCGGAGGCGTTACCCCTTCCAAGGCCTCTTTGACCTTCGCTTCGACCTCCCATGTGAGTGTTGAAACAAATACGGTTTCGGGTAAAATACACTCGGGAGTGGACGGGCGACCGGAAAAATCAAATATACGAGAAAGTGAGTCGGGTTTGATGTTCTTAGAACCCGGACGATATTGGAGAGAAAAATCAAAACGACCGAAAAAAAGTGCCCACCGGGCCTGCCTGGAGTTCAATCTTTTAGCAGTTCTGATATATTCGAGGTTCTTATGATCAGTCCAGACGATAAAAGGTACCCCCGACCCTTCTAACCAGTGACGCCACTCCTCCAACGCCAACTTGACTGCCAACAACTCTCTATTACCAATGTCGTAATTACGTTCGGCTGGAGATAAACGATGGGACAAAAACGCGCAAGGATGCATCTTGTCGTCTACAGGTGAACGCTGAGATAACACCGCCCCTACTCCCACCTCTGATGCGTCGACCTCCACCACGAACTGACGTGATGAATCAGGGGTAATGAGAATGGGGGCTGAAACAAAGCGGCCTTTGAGTTTCTTGAACACAGTCTCGGCTGTGTCGGACCACCTGAACGCAGTTCTGGGGGAGGTCAAGGCAGTCAGAGGCGCGACCAGCTGGCTGAAGTTGCGAATGAATCGCCGGTAGAAATTGGCGAACCCCAGAAACCTCTGCAGGGCCTTGCGGGAATCTGGACTTGGCCAATCCACCACAGCCTTAATCTTCTCAGGGTCCATCCGCATCCCCTCAGACGACACGATGTATCCTAAAAAAGGAACAGACTGTGCATGAAAATCGCATTTCTCCGCCTTGACAAAAAGCCCATTCTCTAGCAACCTCTGAAGCACTCGTCGGACGTGCTGCACATGCTCCTGGAGAGATGCAGAAAAAATCAATATGTCATCCAGGTAGACATATATGAATTGATCGATCATATCTCGCAACACGTCATTGACCAGTGCCTGGAAAACTGCTGGGGAGTTGGACAGCCCAAACGGCATGACCAAATATTCAAAGTGCCCCCTAGGGGTGTTAAACGCAGTTTTCCACTCATCACCCTCCCTGATGCGGACCAAATGATAAGCGTTACGTAAGTCCAATTTGGTGAAGATGGATGCTCCCTGCAACTTCTCGAAGGCTGAAGACATCAACGGCAAAGGATAAGTATTCTTTACCGTGATGTTATTCAGCCCTCGGTAATCAATGCAAGGTCGCAGAGAACCATCCTTTTTCCCCACAAAAAAGAACCCCGCCCCCGCTGGAGAAGAGGAAGGGCGAATGAACTTGGTTGCTAGAGAATCAGAAATATATTTCTCCATAGCCTCTCTTTCAGGAACCGAAAGCGAATATAACTTGCCCTTAGGCGGAGACTTACCTGGGAGTAAATCTATTGCACAGTCATAGGGACGATGCGGAGGAAGAGAAGCAGCACGAGACTTACTGAACACTTCCTTCAGATCCAGATACTCCGCGGGCACGTTAGACAAATCCCCTGCTTCCTCCTGAAACACAGAAACAGGTACAGACGAACAAGCAGACACGAGACAAGACCTATGACATTCCTGACTCCACTCCAGCACAGATCTATGTATCCAGTCCACTCGGGGGTTGTGTTGAATGAGCCATGGATGTCCTAGAACAACGGGTGCCAGGGGTGAATCCAGAATAAAAAATGAAATAGTCTCCGAGTGATTGCCAGAGGTGATGAGAGTGATTTCTTCAGTGGATAATGAGATGGTGGGAAGTTCTTGTCCGTTGAGTGCATGAACTGCAATCTGCTGTGGGAGGGGTTTGATGGGAATCTGAAATCTGCGTGCAAAATTATGGTCCATGAAATTACCCTCGGCCCCCGAATCCAACAGTGCTTGACAATCGTGCTGGTGGACTGACCATCTTAGTCTTACCGAGAGGAGGGTGGAGGTAGATCTTGTCGTGGATGAGGTCTTCCTGGCGGAGATCCCACCCGATAGTAGCCTCATGTTTACTATCGGGCTGGGCCCTTTTACCGGACAGTTGTAGGCGTAGTGTCCGGCTCCTCCGCAGTACAGGCAAAGGCCCTGGGACCTCCGCCTCTCCCTCTCCTCCCGGGAAAGCCGAGCTCGACCCACCTGCATGGGCTCGTGATCGTAGACGGGGCTGACCACGTCCCTGCCGCTGGATCGTAGCCCGTCGGCTGCCTCAAGTGTGCGGGTGGGCGTGGCTCGACGCTCGACTCTGGACAGCCGAGCGTCCACCCGCAGGGCCAGATCAATGAGTCCGTTGAGGGTAGTGGGAAGATCCAGGGCGTAGATCTCCTTCTGGACGTGGTCAGCCAGCCCATGCAGGAACATGTCCCACTGCGCCTCCTCGTTCCATCCACACTCCGCCGCCAAGGTCCGGAACTCGATGGAAAACTCGGACACTGATCTTCTTCCCTGCCGTAGCTCGACCAATGTTCTGGCCGCCTCTCTTCCAGTGACCGCACGGTCAAAAAACAGTCTCATCTCGGCGGCGAGGGTCTGGAACGAGGCACAGCATGGATTTTGGTTCTCCCACACCGCCGTTCCCCAGAGTGCCGCTCTCCCAGTCAATAGCGTCAGCACAAACGCCACTTTGGCCTGTTCGGTCTGAAAAGTGTGAGGTTGCAGGGCAAAGTGCATAGAACATCGAGTCAAAAAAGCTCTACAAAATGACGGTTCACCTGAGTATGCCTCTGGGGTGGGTAGCCGGGGTTCTGACTGGGAGGGGCTTCCTGATGGTGCGGGAGGAACGGCCGGTGTGGGTGGCGCAGTGGGAGGTCGTAGGCGCTGGATCTGCTGGGTGAGCTCGGACACCTGCGTCACCAGGGCTTGAACTGCTCGACCCGTATCTCCAATCTCCTTCTCTTGCGAGTCCATTCTACGGATGCTGTGATGGACGAACTCTTCGAGTGAGGACGACGAGGCGCTCGCTGCTTCCATTCCTTGGTCAGATCGTTCTGTCATATTAGGCAGAAACACAGGAAGCAATCGCGAGTATAATACAGTGTTTATTTGAAGCACAAAACACACAAGTCCAGGGTGCAGTGAGCCAGGTGGAGATAGGTGACGCAGGGACTTCGATGGTCAATACCGGGGACGTGCAGACAAACGGTGAGACGATCCAAATCCACACAGAAGACGACGAACAGGAAACACCAGGCAGGAACACGAACCAGAAGACAGGAAAACATCAAACAACGATCTGACAAAGGTGAGAGAACAGCGGTGAGTTTATGAAGCGTGGAGAGATGAACTGCAGCTGGTGATTGTAATGATGAACAGCTGGAGTGGATCAGGTAATGACATACAGACACGCCCCTTGCACACGTGCACTCATACAACAACATAAACACAAGACTAGAAGGAACCAGCGAATACATCTACCGTGACATTATCAATATAAAGTAAATCTTTGGGTGGTTTAGGGAGTACAGTAATCAAACCTTGAGTCATGCTCCATGGTAAGGTTTTGGCTAATATACTTTCATTAAACACCTGCAATAAGAAGGGCGCTATCTGCTGGGAAAACAATTTATAAAACTCAGATGATAGACCATCTGTTCCAGGTGATTTGTTGTCTTTTAACAGTTCTAAACACTGAATGACTTCTACCAGGGATAAGGGAAGGTCACATAACTCCCTTTCTGAGTTATCGAGTTTAGGAGTATTATGTAGAGAATTAAGGAATATCGAAGAATCAACGTCAGTATATTCTGAGGTATATAGCTTTTTATAAAACGAGGAACAAAAATCAGATATTACATGTTGATCATCACTTATAAGGTTGCCTATTATTAATTAATTAATAGTATTACTTTTTGCGTGATACTTTTCCAATTTGAAAAAGTATGCAGAATTTTGTTCCCCTTCTTCTAACCACCGTTGCCGAGACCTTATAAATGCTCCTTCTGACTTCTTTTTATATATATTATCCAGGCTCTCTTGTAAATTAAGCATTTCTAATTTATCTTCCTCTGTTAAGACGTCTGGTGAAATTTGAGACATTACTGAAATGCCTGTGATAACCCACTGTTCCTCCAATTTTCTACTTTTAGCAAGATTACTACCAAGCTTCCTAAAGAATTTTGCTGATTCATATTTAAAAAACTCACAATTAACACTAAAATAATTTTCCACCACAGCTTTGTTGAAAAATTGTTCTGTTTAGCCTCCTCCACTTTAAGAAGAGAATTATTTATTTTCCAGTAATTGGCTTTGTAAACATTATCTGATAAAAAATTCAAAGAAATGAATACTGCTTTATGATCACTTAATGGACAGGGAAGAATGTTAACAGAGATATCCTGCTCTTTAATACTTTTTGATACTAACCAGAAATCTATGCGAGAAAGTTTAGTGTTGTCTTTGTTACTCCAGGTGAACGAAATATCATTTGGGAATTTAACTCTCCATATGTCAACTAAATCAAACCTGTCCATAAAAAGCTTAAAGTATGCATTTCTATTATTATCACGTGCAGGTGGCCATCTGTCAATCTCAGAGTTTAGAGAAACATTAAAGTCACCTCCAAGTAAAATGTGAGCGTTTGGAAATTTTGTTAGCCAATACTTGAGTCTATTTTCTATATTAGCCACTAATTGGATGTTTTTTAAATTAGAATTGTACCTGTAAATGTTGAATGTGATTAAAACAATCTTGTTATAATCAACAACTTGGCAGATAAAATGCCCTTTTGGATCAGTTTCTGTGTGTAAAATGTCACCATTATACTTATGCTTCAATGTTAAAACGTTTTCGTCGTTTGAATTTGAGTGAGATTCCTGACAAAATGAGAGATCTGTGTTCAGCTGTTTAACAAATAAGGATAACGCTTTTCGTTTAGTTATATTTCTTAACCCCCTGGCGTTTAAAGACACTATAGACAATGAAATTTTACTAACAGAAAAGGCTTATGATATGGTTTAAGTACAACGGAACAATTAACAAACAACACAATACTGAGCACCAGATGCACATAAAAAATAAAAAATAAATAAAAAAAAGAGTTATATGGTGGATATTTAAAACCATATTTTTGCGTCCCATCAATAGAAAGAAGACCAACAAATTTTATTTTAAAAAAAGTAAAAAATTATTTTACGTTGGTGGCCAGTAAGTGTGATCTTTCAGGGAACATATTAAGCTGCATACCAAACGATCCTCAAAAATTAAACCTAAGAATCAGGCATCAGAACAAGGTAGTAAAAAAGAAAAAATAAGAGCATTATTCCGGAGATTTCGGGCCAATATCAGCACAGATCTTCAAGTGATTTCCTTACCATCGACAAAAGCCTGTGCTCCCACAAAATAAGCAGATTTACCTTCACTACGCGCCTTATTCACCAAAGGCCACAACTTCAACCTAGCCTCCTTGACAAGTTGCGTGAGATCTTCAACAAAGCGGAGTTTGTTGTCACGTATGACGGGGTGATTTTTTGCCGCTTTCCATAGAGCATCTCTGTATGATCTCTGGGAGAATCTGATGATGATCGGTCTCGGCCGAGCGTTGGCAGGTGTAGCTTTCCCAATGCGATGGGCAACGTCGATCGCTGGCGTCAATTTGTCATCTGGCAGAATACTCCGACAAAGCTCTGTAACCTTTTCCTTCACGTTTTCTCCAGAGTTTTCGGCCACTCCATAGACCTTCAAGTTCCACCTTCTTGAGTAAGTCTCCATTTCAGACACGCGAGTTAAAAGCGCTGCCACTTTTTTTTCTTCCTCTTTTAGGCGGCCATCAACATTTTTAACTTTCTGCAGGGCTTCTTTAACTTCACTGCATATAAAGTCCACTGTTTTCTTCAGCCCTTCAATTTTCAGTGCGTTTCCATCAATTTTTTTGGGAGTTTTCACTCACCAGAATTTTTATGGAGTCAGTCTGCTCCTTAATAAGCTGGGAAAGGGTAGTAATGACTACGATGTGGGCTCGTGTTTTGCACTATAGAGAGCCTTCTTTGCCGCTGGGGAATCACATGGAGTCACCGGTAGTCCGGGAAAGTGATCCTCCGACATGGATACCTCAACTGTCGACATGCTATATGCATACTCGTGACGGTATGCGGTGTACAGGCGGTGACATTAGAATGTTCTCAAAGCCATAAGAAATAGTCCGATTATAGATGAATGCAGTTTTTCTTAAAATACCACCAAATTAAAACTTTGTGCGGGAGCTCAGCAGTAACTGACTTACTCGGTCGCCATCTTGGTCTGACTGAAGCGTGGTGTTGCGACGCCTCCACTTGTCCGTGCGACACTTCTGTCGTGCCGCGCTCCGCTTTATTCCTATGGGTGACGTCACGCAACTTTAACGCGCTCGCAAAGCATCCCGGGAAGGCGGCGCTTCATTTGGAAAAATACCGCGCGTCAAAAAGCTGCCCGATGTTTTGTAATTTTTTTTTACATTTGTAAAAAAACTAATTACAACAAGCAGAACACCAAGTTTTAAAGAGGGAAAAACCCCTCTTTGCATGTTGATCATACAGTAAAATAAAAATTTCCATAAACTTAGTACTTTAGTACTTGGAGCACATTTTAAGTATGACAGTATATGAAATAATGTTTTGTGTTTTAGCTGTTATCTGTATTAAAATAATGATCAAGTGTAGCGTTAGTTCTGGCAGGTCACGTTAGTCAAGCTCACATCGGCGGACTCTCAGCTGATCCACGTGACGTGTCGGAGTACGATTCTTATCACATTTTAAAATGAAAATATGCTATTCACTGGAACATTAAGTTTTACTTTACTGTTTGTGAACGGTTAGGGTTATGTAATACATTGATCTACTCTGACTTCTGTGTGTATTATTCCTAGTGTTAAGGTAGAATTAAATGGTAGTAATTTTAAAAGTTTCTATATTGTGAAACATTCTGTTGAGCATGCAACTTTCTCTTTAACACCAGGACCATTTTTGGGGATTTCCGCCTGGATTTGCCTACCCAAATTGAAAAGCCTCCCATTCCCACATACTTTTTTCAAAATAGACCATTTTGGTGTCATTTTACAGGAAACCCTTTGCAGTTTCATAAAACAGTGCTAAAAGTGATAAACATTTAAGTATATGTTGTCTGAGCTGTAATAACCCCCCAAAAAGACAGGCGCTTTTTGATTTTTTTAATTTTAAATTAATTTTTGAAAGTGTATAACTCAGCCCCTGTGGGCTCTCGAAACATGCAGACAAGTATGGTTGTTTCCTCTAGATGTCAGCAAACACTGGAAAAAAGAATTTTTTCTCTATAATAAAAAATGAAAAAGATATTCATATTAATCTGAAGGGAGGAATATTACCTTTCTTATATGTAATTTCCACCTAGCCAAATCTAAACTCTGCTCATACCCATATACAGTGGTATAAATGCAATATTTCAGTGTCATTTTACAGAAACCCCTTTGAAATGATATAAAACACTGCTGAATGTGATAAATATTATAGTATATGTTGTCTATGCTATAATAAACAAAAAGAAAAAATAGGCGCTTTGTAATTTTGACACAAAATACAGAAAATACAAACCTTATAATTTTACAAAATATTTGCCTAAAATATGTGGTCTATTACAATCTAGAACCTGTTCCTCATCCTCCAGATGTATTTCATTCATTATATGGGCATCAGTTTTGTCACTTCACTTCAACATCACCGGCCAGCCTCCTGGAGATCTGATGCCCGCTGTGCCAGATGTGCCAAGATGTGCCATCAGCCACATCTTCAATCTTCAATAGAAACTGAAACAAAGAAATCACTGTTTATACATAGTTTCTGCACTGTAATAATATCCATTTCACAATATCAAAATGTAGATTTACTGAAATGACCATTTTATTCAACTTATCCAAAGTGAAACTAACTATTGCGCAATCACACTTCGACTTTCACTTTGTTTGACATTTGTTTTCAGATAATAGTTTATCTGATTGGTTGCTGTTCTTTCACATTTCAAACTAGCAATAACTTTATCAAAAAAATTTATGTAAACATTGTGAATGGTGAAAAACCATAAGGTTATACTTACCCAAACGCAGCGACAGAGACAGGGTTGTGTCATTTTATTTTATTGTAGCCTACATATAGTGGAGAATATCAAATAAAATTACACAACCCTCTTTTTGTTAAATGTCAGTTTTAATGATCAATAATATCTACAATGATAAATAAGGCAAACAATTCAAACATAAGTAAGCTCTCTAATAGGCTACAAAGTTAAAGTTAAAGTCCCCATGAATTAAAAATTGACCATACTTACTTTGTTTGCCAAAATTGATCGTTTTGTGGTGAACAATTCATCCGTGCAAGTCAATCCACACAAAACATTTTTTGGCTTCGTAATCTTTAATCAAAGTCTGTAAATGCCCCTCCCCTCTGCCTTGGAGGACCTTCCCTGATGACGTAGGTTTGACGGTGTGGGTGTCGGCTAAACATCCGTAGCCACGCCCCTCCAGCTGACAGTACACAGGCTACTAGGAACACCTACTTTTCTAGATCCAATCAGGTGCTAGTTGAAAAAAAAAAGCCATGCCCACTATTTTGCCCGGTTTCTCTAGGAAATATGTCACAACACTGGAGAAAAGTCAGTTGCAACTTCCGGTTCACGGGGACTTTAAATAGCCAAAATATATAAAGTTATGAAACTTCACTTTGCCCTCAGCCAAAACGATTTTTTGCCATGGAACAAACAATAGTTTAATGAGACCAAAGATCGACTTATACACAAGACGAATTATACGTCAAGTTTATCCACTAGACTAGAGACATCAGAGCCAGCATCAAAACGCCAGAAGCACTAGCCGAGGAAGAGCTGTTCCAGTCGGGGTTACTGAGCGCTGAACACCCGGTGAACGCCTGGATCTTACAGCTCCAAAAACGTCAGATACATTTTTCAAATAGGTGCTATCTTTATAAATAAACCACAGATTTGAGCTTTAAACAACCACATTCTCGCCTGAAACACTCTTAAAATTACATTTCATGACCCAATAACAGTAGTATTTTGATATTACGCGGGTTTTCTCCTCTGTTATTGACGCTTGCTGGTTGGCGCGAGATGCATTCTGGGATACATGGCTGTCTCAAGTCCGCACAAGTCACCTCTCAATGCATCCTGGGTAAACGGGGCGGATCAAGAACACATCCGGGGATTTGAACTGGACTTGGCTAGATGTGAACTTTGAATTGGGACAGTACTTGGGCAGTGACTGATGACGTTTCACTAGTGCACAAGAACACACGTACAGACAAGAACGCATATTGAGAAACGGCCTCGCTCCGGTCAGCCAGAGTGCCGCACAGTAAAGGTTCCACCTAATATTTTTAACGCAAGAATAGTTCCGACTAGATTTCTAAGCTGAATGGATCGGCTTTAGGCAGTTGGGTCTCTATGACAGGAATGCCTTACGCAGATGGCTTGGAGATTCGGTGTTTTGCGCTCAGAGCGCGTCTCCTCTCAGTTCATTCGAAACGGTTTTTCTTAGCAACAAAAGCTCACAGAAACGTGAAAATGGTATTATTTGAAAGAAAACATCCTAATCTAAAAGTTGATATAGATTATGTGGCTGTTTTCGGCTCACTGAAGACTACATCGGAGCAGGAATGTGAGACTTTTATCTGTCATCTCTGTTTGATTTTATTTTACTGCGCGATTCTTTTGAAGATATTTCGGTCTATGATTGTCTCACAATGTAATAACCTACATCGACAGATTCCTTAGAACGAGAGCTTTATTTCTATGTAAGATTTGACTGTTTTGTGAAATATATAAAAAATAAATATTAGTAAAAATAATTCTTCGCAATCACAAAGCGAAAATTTTTGCCTGGGACCAATGCATGTTTAAGCTAATATTTTAATTTGATATGTATCATAAAAACGAAAGTGAGGGTATTCTTTGTAAAGTTTAGATTCTAAGCTTTCAAATGATACCATGAATTGGGTTATACCTTATATGGAAGCCTGTAAAAAGAACGTACGAACATCATAACAAGGTGTTTGCCCCGGTACCGGAGGCACTGGTTTTCAACAGGTAAGGAGGACCAGGCTGTGAACCATGTAGAGTCTGTGGACAGTGACGCCTTACAGGTTGTTGTCATGTACTGTACACTTTGTTGAAATGTCAAAACATGAAGTTCTTTCGATATTTCTTTGAATGCTATTGTAATTTAATTTTGTAATTGTTTCAGGAATGGAGGGCTTTACGGCAACAGCAAGATGCAGAATATGCTCTGTCCCTAAGAACTGATCAAGAAAAGGTATGTTTTGGGGGGGGGGCTGATCAATCCTCAAAAGTGATCAATCATAAAACAGTGACTTTATTACTTATTTATAATTATATTCTCCATAACACTCTTTTGAAACTTATTTTTGTGTGTGTCTCTTTAAATGCAAATGAGCTGCAGCTCCGCCTCCATCCAAAAGAGGGCGGAGTCTTCACACGAGCTTCAGAAACTCCGGCAATACCAACACAGGCCGATCTCACTCATCCAGAGTCCCAGAATAACCAGTAGCGAGTGCAGCCTTACGGAGAGACTCAGAGTTTCACTGACACACGTTTCTGAATGTTAGTGAGACATTTATGTAGTTGTTGTGGAGTTACACTGATCAACTCATCATCATGTGTAACTTCTACAGAAGTGTCCACAGTTCCTGAGGTGTTTATAAGACAGCGCTGACATGTTCTGGTCAGTAGTGTTCAGTGCTCGTCTGTGCTCGACCACAGGACCGGTTCAGGCTCTGCTGGATCTCCTGGTAGAACTGGGCTCTGGAGTCGCTTGTGGACCAAATGTCGGCTGGTGTGTGTAAACATGCAGATTAAAGGGATAGTTCACTTTGAAATACATTTTTGGTATGTTTTAGCTTACCTCAAGGGCATCCAAGTTGTAGGTGTCTTTGTTTCTGCAGTAGTTTCAATTTTAATATTTTTAGGTCAAACCGTTCTTGTCTGTCAGTCATATAATGCTATATGGTGGTGACCATAAACCTGCCGGAAAGCGCTGGAAGTGATCTCTCGCGCGTGTACGTCACTCATTGTTTAATACACAGAGATTTCGGAAGTCTTGTTCTTTCACTGAGAAGATCTAAACATATTTAGATATACAGGAAATCGCAATGGAAGATGATTTCGATATATCAACAGACAACGTTGAATTCTCCAGATCACTTGGACGGGGCTGTGGTTACAAGAGGTAAAAACCATATAAATACTGTTCGTTTTCTCACACAAACCGCTCGTTTCGTGTCTTAGCCCATCAATGTGTACTTACATTTACGAGTCATTAAATCATGTTTAATTTGGACTTCTTTGTGCTGCTCTTCGAGGTGGTGACCATAGACCTGCATTATATGACTGTTAGAAATAAAGTCTTCCAACACGAAGTGCCTTTTCTCTCCGTTCCTTTTATTGAGCGTGAATGAGTAATACAGTTATCAGCGCTGAGGAGATTAAGAGGTCTCGCGTGAGGGGTAAGAGGAGTATCACCACTCTAACCAATAGAACCATACATTACATCATATGATATCAGATATATCTTACATAAGATTTTATATAACAATAGCCCAAATATGGTAAATTTATATTTGTCGCTATAGGAGAGGAAGAATTCTGCAAACTCGTTAATTCATTTAAATCGACAACTTGTATGTTAGACCCTATACCGACTAAGCTATTGAAAGAGATGCTTCCAGAGGTCATAGATCATCTTCTTAATATCATTAATTCATCTTTGTCTCTAGGATACGTACCAAAAACCTTTAAGCTGGCTATGATAAAACCGCTTGTTAAAAAAACGCAACTTGATCATACAAAATGAGTCAATTACAGGCCGATCTCGAATCTGCCTTTTCTGTCAAAGATATTAGAAAAAGCAGTATCCTCACAACTGTGTTCCTTTCTTGAAATAAATGATTTTGCCTGGACCCGATGACGATGCAGTGCTGAAGGGCCAACTAGCCTCTCCCTATGGAGGATCCCTTTCCCAACAGATTCAAACGCACATAACTATTGAATCAGTTCTTAATGCGCATGTGAACGCCATCAGCGTTTATCACAGGTTCAGTTTAAAGTCTGTTTATTGAGAACGGCGTCGTCTTAGCGGCCCCTAATTTTATTGATAATTATTAGATGATATTTTACTGATTGTGTTTTTGTACTGGTCCCATGGCTGGTTTAGGCCTGTTGTTGACAGCAGATTCACTTTTTTAGCTGTGTTTTAGCGGTGTTGTTTGTTTACCTTTTTCCTTCCTTCTGAACCTCTGTACAGCACTGTGGTCAGTCGTGTGGCTGTTGTATACGTGCTATACAAATAAACTGAACTTGAACTTGACATAAATTAACTTTTTTTTATAAAGGGGCAATATTTGCCACCTTAAATTGATTTCCAGGGGCATTTTCACCTAGCCTATATATGGACATTTTTTTTCTAAACTTATTTAGAGATATGCATCACCTTTTATGTCAAATTCTAACATTCCAAATAAATTATATTAAAATAATAACATATTATCCACCAGTCAAATTAAATCATTAAATAAAATGATTTCAAATCTTTGCAGTGCAGAGGTGACACAAAAGCGGCATCAGAACTGGCATTAGTATATTTACACTCCATTTAAAATTGCATAAATAAAGCTATGAGATTAGTTTTTTTTTTAGTACATAAATATAAATTATTTCTAATTTTAACATTTTAATTAAAGGGTACCGGTACTTTATTAAACTTGTGAGTTGTGAGTGAGTTGAGAGAGTCATTCATTCAACCGATTTGTTCAAACGGCTGATTCATTCAGTAAAAGCAAATGATTGTTCATTGAATCGTTAAAATGATTTGTTCGAAACGGTCAAAAAAATCCTCTCAGTCTGTTGCATTGAGACTGCTACGGTAAGGTTTCATTTTAAATTATCATCGGCGAAATAAAGGGAAACAAACTATTTTTACAATATTGTGTCTAAAAAGTAACTCACAATGTTAACTTATTGTTAATTTAACTGTTGTATTTGCAATTGTTCACATGAAAACGTCACTCTTGCTCATGAGATATTTTAGTAACATAATATGATATAGTAAATAGACAAACTTATTTGGGGACATAGGCTACTATAACTGCACTGACACATCACGCATGAGACATGCGATGTCAGCTCGCAGTGCTCGTCCATAGTTAAAACAATTACAATATCAACATAGACGACGATAGGCTACATATAGCACACACTCCTTCACATAAAGAATGAACTTACAATTGAACTGACATTCATTACCAACGTTCTTCTACTCCTGCACCAATGTGCAGATGTAAATATCACATCAAATAGACTTGTGCTATCTGGGATGTTGCATGAACGCGTCGCCACCGCACCCACCAGAATAGCCCTGTATTTTTGTTTAAGTATTTGTCTGTGTGTGATTAATTTAATGGAAAGCACATTCACTGCTAGTTGTCTTGCTACGTAGAGCAAGTAATCAGTTTCAAGATCGTTTATTCAAACTAAGTTGTCCTATAACAGATTTGTTGTTTGATTAATATTAAGTATAGCCTACAGACAACATTAGCTTTATTATGCTATATAAGACTGAGTGTGCAGATCCAAATCACTGATGCACATCAGATTCTGTAAAGTTCTGTAAAGACTGACTGCGTTTACGTGAATACTCTCCAAAACGGACATGTAGACATAATGTTGTGTGTATTCAGACGCGAAAGAGAGCTCAGTTCACTCCTCGCGCGCTGTAGGCTATAGCTGGTGCTGTATGGGGTTAGATTTCAATCACAATTCTGCGCGCGCAAGATCACATTTTGAGCGCGCAAAAGGGCATTTCGCACGCGCGTGAACTGAGTTTTGCGGAGAAATGTTCGTCTCGCAGATAAGAAAATATTTCGAGCGAACGGAAATCAATTTTGCATTTAAAATAAGTATTTGCATGTGCGCAGACGTTCTCTTTCGCATGTGCAAAGTTTCACTTTTCTTGCTCCTCTCATACCAGCCCTGAGCGCTCTCGAAGCGCAGACTGCTCGCTTGCTCAACACAACCCAGCGTTACAATATGTCATAATTCCAGCCAATCAGAGATGAGGCTGCTAAATTCTGATTGGCTGGCTTGACAACCAATCACAAGACTCCCTGCATCACCGACTGTGGAAGAGGAAAAATGCATGGTGAAAGCTTACTGTCTGTCTATGGGTGAAAGAGATGTTTGTTTAATAACTTTTAGCACTTCAATTTAAGTTAAAATGTCTACCACTCGAAGACCACACGTAAGTAGCTTATTTTTAATCAAAATCAAATCGTACTATTACTGTACATAGTGACATGTCCCTGTGTTTCCTACACCTCAAGTGGTAGTTCTAATTTCTTTCTGAACTGCAAGTTATGTAATTAACATTAGTGAAATATGAATGTGACCGAGCTGGGGTCTCAAATGTTACACGTTTCCAGAAATTAAGATGGACAGACTTTTCCCCTTTTAATGAGATAAGTGTGTAAAAAAGGTAATGTTACATCACTCGCATCAGAATAAAAAAAAAAGCCATCAAATAAACGTAGAATGCAATGTAATAACGTTCAAATAATAATCAATCTACTAAATATTCTTGGAATTATTTAAACAAAAACATTCACAGCAGAGATGTTCTGTAAAAACAACTATCGTACTGTATTTTCTTATATACTATTTAGGATGGAGAGTGTGCACATTGGGATGCAGACTTGTTCCCCTTACTAAAAAAAAAAACCATGTGGGTAACAATGCAAACATATATGCAAATATAACTGTAAGTGAAAATCTTGGGTATGTGACCCACAAGACTTCTACTATATAATTACTCGCATAATTAGATTTTTATTTTTTTTGCAATGAGGGAGAATAAGCCTGCATCCCAATGTGCATACTATTCATCCTAAATAGTAGTTAAGATTACTAATCCAGTCTATATTTTTACAGTACACTAATATACATAATACATGCAAAATCGTCCACCTAATTGTTTACATTGTCACGTTTGCTATTTTGAGTATATATGATAGGACAAGCATACACATTTGTAATTTTTAAGGCAAATGTAATTCGACAGAAACATAATTTGACCTCTATTCCACAGGATATTCTGATAGAACAGTTTTTGGAGAGACTTTTGAACAAATTGCAATCTGCAATAAGTCAGCAACCACTTAATCTTGATTACTTGGAGTTCATGAGCCACCATGAGCTTGTTATACTTGAATCCTTTTCTGGACAGATAGACATTCCCCCAGAGATTTTAGATGGACTACGAAATCTTTATCACCTGGTAAGGTCTGAGATTGAAGCCACATGTGTGTCAAGTGTGGAAGTGGAAAGAGTCGTTGGTCCAGGTGCTGGATGCCCTAAAATTGTAATTGAGAGAGAAAAACTGAAAGATTTGCTGGATACACATCTACCTGTTTCTTGCATTGCCAGATGCCTTGGTGTTTCTACAAGTACAGTTCACAGGAGAATGAAAGAATATGATCTTTCTGTTAGAGGAACATACAGCACCATCACAGACCCTGAGCTAGATAATGTAATTTCATATATCAAGTCTCAAATGCCAAATGCTGGTTACCGCATGGTTCAGGGACATCTGGTTTCAACGGGACTCCGTGTTCAATGGTGGAGAATGATGGCATCCATGCATAGAGTCGATGCAGTGGGCATCTTTTCACGGCTCACACAACTAGGATGTGTAGTACGGAGAAGCTATTCTGTGCGAGGTCCCCTTTCCTTGGTCCATATTGATACCAATCATAAACTGATAAGGTATAGTACAATGTTTACATTGGAATTAATGTATGAAGTAGATGTTGAGGGCATAATACATCTGATTCTGGCCTAATAAAGTATTTGAGTGTAATATTGTATTGTACTAGTGGTGGAAAATCAGAGGCTAGTCAAGAAAAGTCTAGTTAAAAATCAAAGGACTGTCCAATTTTGCCTAATAATGAATTTATTCTTACTTTTCATCCCATGTAGGTACAATATTGTTGTATTTGGTGGAGTAGATGGCTACTCACGGAAGGTAATCGTTCTTGATTTGATTGTTACATTTTAAAGTTCATTACTGTTTTTAGAGATTATTTCATTACAAGGGCCCTCAAAATCCACCTCAATTGTGTTTCAAAGAGGAAAATAAGTCATATAGATTTGAAACACAAGGCTGAGTAACTTTTCATTAGTTATATAATTGCAGATTATGTACCTGGACGCTGCTACTAATAATAAAGCTTCAACAGCACTCTCATTTTTCCTGAAATCTGTACACATCCATGGCCTGCCATCAAGGTATTTTGCTTAGTTCAGAAACATAATTGAAATGATAAAATATTGATATATTCTGAAGTCACAGATTTACATATTTTTATGGTAATAAAACCAGCATTAATGGCTTTTTTGTATACTGCACCTAAAAGGCTTTCTTACTATAGTTATTGTGTTGTAGGGTTAGGGGAGATCAGGGAGTGGAAAATGTGGACATTGCTCACTACATGTTTTCCACACGTGGAACAGGAAGGGCAAGCTTTATTTCCGGAAAGAGCGTTCACAATCAGCGGTATTTATTTTATTTTTTGCATCCTTTAAATCAGTGGCCTTGACAAATTCAGATTTGTATTATTAGCATTAGGAATTTCAAACAGTCCTTCTCTAAAAACTAATTTCAATAAATTAATTTCATTTTAGTATTGAGCGCCTTTGGCGAGATGTCTGGGTGGCTGTCACAAGCAAGTACTATGATGTTCTGCACACTCTTGAGGAAGACGGGCTGCTGGACATCTCGGACATCTTCCACCTGTTTGGGGTACATTACATCTTTCTTCCCCGCATTAGGGAAGACCTTCATTGCTTCATTGAAGGATGGAACAATCACCCTCTGCGAACAGAAGGACATCTCTCTCCTGAACAACTGTGGCTATTGGGAGATGTGCAAGATCTGGAAGAGGAGGAAAGACTTCAGGTCCCACATTTTCTATATTTTATGTTTTTACTTGGTTGACCCAAAAATGAAAATTGTTATTTACTCACCCTTAAGTTGTTCCAACCCTGTATGAGTTTCTTCTGTTATTTAAAAAATTTTTGGTAACCAGACAGTTGATAGTAGCCATTGACTTCGATTGTATTTTTTTTCCTACTGTGGAAGTCAATGGTTGCCATCAACTGGTTACCCATATTCTTCAAAATATATTTTGTTTTCAACAAAATAAAAAAACTTATGCAGGTTTGGAACAACTTGAGGATGAGTAAATTATAGAATTTAGATTTTTTGGGAGGGTGAACTATCCCTTTAACCAAATTGGGTAACACTTTATAATAACTGCATGCTAATAATCATTAGTTAAGCATTAGTAAACAGTTAATTCATCATTTAAAAAGCATTAATAGACATTAATAAGCAGTTCATAAATACAGCTATAAATGCTTTATTCTTGATTTAAAAGCAAATCTATAATGTGTTTAATAATTGTATTTTCATACTTTATTAATGATCAATTTATAATTTCTAAATGAAGTATTGCATTATTTATAAACCAGTTATTTAAGAGTTCTCAGTGGTTCATAAGATTACTTAGAAAGTGTAAGTAAATGATTAATAAACTATTTAAATGTACAATAATACATCTTATTATTCAGACATATAGTAATAGTTAGGCTACTTAGTGTGTTAATAAATGCTTTATTAACATGTATTTATACTGTAATTCAGGAAGTTATAAAGCATTTAGTAGTGGTCAGTTAACTATTTTTGTGAGCTCATCTAAAGTGAGGACTATTCATGCCTTGCAAAGCATTTATAAAGGAGATTTAAAGGCTGTTAAATATTTCTATGTTCTGTATCACTGTGTTGTGTTTGTTGCATTTTTCTGTTTATAAGATAAATTAGCCTTTAAATCTACTCTGTAAATGCTTTACAATGCATGAATAGTCCTCACTTTAGATGAGCTCACAAAAATAGTTAACTGACCACTACTAAATGCTTTATAACTACTTGCATTTACTACATTTACTTACACTTTCTAAGTGATCTTATGAACCACTGACAACTGGTAAATAACTGGTTTGTAAATAATGCTATACTTCATTTAGAAATTATTTATTGATCATCAACAAGGTATGAAAATACAATTATTAAACACATTATAGATATGCTTATAAATCAAGAAAAAATCATTTATAGCTCTATTTATAAACTGCTTTATTAATGCTTTATAAATGATGAATTAACTGTTTACTAATGCTTAACTAATGATTATTAGCGTGCAGTTATTATAAAGTGTTACCCTAAATTGAATTTGTTTCTAGTGATAAGACACAATTGCAAGGCATTTTTAAGCTACATATCAGCACACTAGATATTTTAACCAGTAGTTGAGTATTTAACCATCAGTGAACAATAATATTACTTTCTATTTTTCTATGAATTTATAGGATCTTCAAGATCCAGGCATAGACTGGGAAAGCGCCATACTGCAAGAGAATACTACTGGTGCCGTTGTGGTCCCTGAAATTGAATGTCCACTTGACGAGCAAGCATTGACCGAGCTGCAGAGAGTTATTGATCCTCTTTCTTCCTCTCCTTCACATGGTCGAGACTTGTACATCCAATTTCTCAATAGTATAGCTCAATAAGGAAGTACTACACACGTTAACACAAACACTTTATTTGTTTACTTTTTGTTCAAAAATTTTCAGTGTTCAAAAATTGTCAGTGAAACAGAACACTTCTCAATAGCTGTCATTTGAAAACAGCTGTAAAAAAAATAATATTTGCAACAAGTTTACAGACCTTTCTAAATAGTACAGGTCTCATTTGTAGTGACTTAAGTAATGCAAATCAACACCAATGCAAATCTCCAGAGACCTATTCTTGTATTAACCACAGAAACAGGATAAAGTGCAACATTGTCTAAAGTGCTGTTATTAAACAAAAAATAAACTGCTGTAAACAATGAGCTGTGTTGATAGATCTGTCTGACTACCATGCTTTAAACTCTGAAGAATCCTCCTCCATATATAACAGCATCACTCATAATTCTTTTAAACTCCTGGTATGTGCTCATGTGTTTAACAGGAAATGTTACTGTACAAGTGCAGGCACTAACAACAGGATAACATACAGAGTGATTTCCAAGTCGTTCTATGCAATCATGATCAAAATTACATGCAATTTTGAACTGCCTCTTTTCATCTGGAAGGATAGGAATGTGGGACTGCCCTGTCATCCACTGGAGCACCTTTTGAACAGAGAGTGGTTGTGTGTCACCCAGAACTGTATCTCCTCCTTCATCAGGAATGGACACATCAACTTCAAATAGAACAACAAAGTTATTGTTTTAGGTCTTCGAACAAAGCACTACAGCTTTGATAAAAGTAGTGTCTAACCTTGGTTTAAATAAAGAAACCAGTACATAAGGTCATTCTGCTAGAAAAGTACAGCAAAACTAATTACCTGCCATTTCAAGCTCTTGCAGGAAGTCTTGAAGGAAGTTAGTCACCTTCCTCTCAATTCTTTCTTTCGACGTTCCCTTTTCACTGTATGATGGCTGACAGTTCATCATGATGAAGTCTGCATCAGGCTATAAAAATAAAAACTGGTTATTACCTTTCTAAAAATAAAGAAAATAGTACTGTAATTGAAAATTCAATATTTAAAATACTTTTGTTATCTTTCCCGGAACAAACAGTGGTTTGCATAATTCAGAGTTTTTACTCAATTGATCCACCAGGCCATACAATTGCATGCCACTCTGAAGCTGCTGGAGAATTGGAATCAG
Organism: Semotilus atromaculatus; assembly: GCA_031834385.1. Lineage (NCBI taxonomy): Eukaryota > Metazoa > Chordata > Actinopteri > Cypriniformes > Leuciscidae > Semotilus > Semotilus atromaculatus. The sequence goes on from JAULUF010000031.1 coordinate 113,444, forward strand.
CCTTGTTGTAGATTGTAAGACAATCGCCCTTTAAAGAAAAAGACATATTGTTATTAAAAAAAACAAATGACCAAAAAAAAAAATAAATAAATAAATAAAAAAACTCACCGAATGATGCTTTCTTTCTGTTCATGATTGATCTGACCAGTGTACCCACAACTAACAATTTCATCAGCCAACATCATTAGAGATTCTGTATCTGCAGCATCTTCAACCTGCAAAATTCAACAGTGGAAGAGATGGTTAAAGGACAAGTTCGGTATTTTACACTTAAAGCCCTGTTTTAAGATCGTTTCAGATGAAATAGAACGGTTAAGATTAAAATTTGGACACACGCTGCTTTCCCGAGAAATTTCGGTTTCTGTGGTTGCACCCCCCCACCTCTACAATGGTTGCATAGGTGCACAGAAACAATCCTTCATAAAACGCATTAAACTTTAGTTTACAAAGACGTGAAACTCACCGAGTGGTCAGGGGTGTTCACTGATATGCTCACACAAAAAGCATCTTTTGCAGCGATTTTTGTGTGAGCATATCAGTGAACACCCCTGACCACTCTGTGAGTTTCTGCGTTTTAGGAAGGATTGTTTCTGTGCACCTATGTAACCATTGTGGAGGTGGGGGGGGTGCAACCACAGAAACCGAAATTTCTCGGGACAGCAGCGTGTCCAAATTTTAATCTTAACCGTTCTATTTCATCTGAAACGATCTTAAAACAGGGCTTTAAGTGTAAAATACCGAACTTGTCCTTTAAGGATCATAAATATGATATTAACCTGACACACACTCAACAAATGATTACTTACCCTACAGATGAGAAGGGAAGATTCCAGATCCATTACATCCTCCTTCCTCAGACATCTGAAGTTAACTTCTCCTGCACAAAGAAAGTTGTAGCACCACTCCCTCAGGAATGCAGGAGCAGGGCCCCCTTGTGCAAGACTGGCAGCAAATATTTCTCCAACTATTCTGTTTTTAAAAGGACAACCAAAAGGAGCAATTATAAAACTACAAAAGCCTGTTCATCTTTACAATGCGTTAATATAATAAATTAACTCTGATAAAAAACTGTTACCCACCTGAAATTCTCATCATCAAGGTCAGTTAAAGAATATTTTGGATTTTTCCCCTGGCTCCCAGCTCCCTCAAAGAACCGTGTTTCAATCCCTGAAATCATGTCTTAAGCAAAGAGCATTTTTTTTTGTTAATTGCTTTTTGTTATATCATATTAAAAATCTAGAAAATAAGTAAAAATAACTCACCAGTCAGAAATTCCTTTCTGAGAGCCCCAGTATCAATGCCTGACTCTCCTAGAAAGACTACCTTGAGCAGACTGACAGGAGATGCCATTTTCTTTCTCTTCCATTGAATTATGCCTCTCTCTGGAAGATATTCTCTGTCGACACACAACTTAAACTCTGTTGTTGTGTCAACTTGCTCTTTAAGGAATGTCAGAACCTCTTCAAGGCTGTGAAGGACATAATATTAGACCAATTACAAATTTCTAAATGCAAATCAACTGATATGTATCTAGAGTTATTAAAGATATGGTTACTCATGTAATATCAGTGTATAATGCATTTTATTTAAAGGTGCATTGCGCAAGTCTCTGAGTTTTTGCAGAACTATGCCCCCTCTGGCGACAAGCCAAACTGCATTTGGAATGAACTACAAGCCGGTCTCTTTGAATCCATCTTCTACTTTTGTCGAAAGTTGACTAAAGTTTTGTCGCTCGAGTTATCTTCGCTGATACGGAGAATTGCGGCGAATACACAAACCTCAAATCAGCGGTTTGAAACCTGCCAGACATAGCCAGGTGAGCGTGAACGCGCATGACGTCACGCCCAGTCTCAAATTCGAGCCTGAATCCCTCTTATATATTTTACTGTACAGGATTATAGAGGCAATCTCAGTGAGCAGAGAAGGGCTCATTCAGCACATCAGGCAGTTCTTAAAGCATGTATAGGATAGAAAAACAGGTATTTTTAACATGAAAAGTTGCGCAATGCACCTTTAATAGCCTATCTTTTTTTCAATGAAAGAAAAGACATGGCAATTTACAAAACGTCTTACCTTTTGGGTGTACATGCAGGCGTGTGCACTGGAAAAACTTCATCAGCGCAAGTTGCTGCAGAAGTCACTGTACACAAGCTACATAAAACCAAATGCAAGAATACATTGGTAAATAAATTCAGGCATGAATACAGACATGTTATATAAAACACTGCAATGCAAATCACCTTTCTCCACAGACACTTGCATGGAGTGTAATATCGTCTTTCAGGAATTCCCTGTAGCATATTGGACAAGACACCTGAATGGTTTCCCATAAAAAAAGCAATGTATTACATACAATGACAGACTTGAGAATAAATTGAAAAACTTTAAGGTTTCACAGACAGGGCTTAGATTAAGCCAGGATTAGGCCTTAGTTCATAGGACATTTAATGGGGTAGTTCACCGAAAATGGTGTCATTCCAAACCTGAATGAGTTTCTCTCTTCTGTTGAACACAAAATATTTTATGTTTTAAAAATTTCTTTGAGCAAACTATTAACGGGCCCCCATTGACTTCCATAGTATTTTCCCCCCATACTTTGGAAGTCAACAGGTCCTTGGGTGGATGCCACTATTCTTCAAAAAAAAACATATTTTGTGTTCAACAGAAGAAAGAGATTCCTAAAAGTTTGGAAGAACATGAGGGTAAGTAAATGACAGAAGTTTCTTTTTTAGGTGGACTATCCCATTAAGTAGATTTTATAAACATGCCTTAGATAAAAACATTACTGATGTGCATCTTAAGAAAAAACAATGGTACTGACATATTTTTAAATATATAAGTGCAAGTTGCATTCAGTTAAAACATCTAAAACATTAAATTTAGTCTGGGACTAGCTTAAGCCTTGTCTGTGAAACTGGAGGTCAATGTGTTGGGTTTACCTTACTCTCGTCCTCAACTACCCATACATCTTTGGAGGTCTGCAGGTTTAAAGACAACACTTACACTAAAAACCATTGCCACTAACACAACTTAAAAAAAGAGTTTACTTTAGTTGTTCTCACCTGATCCTCATCGGAGGACAATTTTCCAATGCAGGTTTTTATGTGCACTGCCAACATTTGCAGTGGCATCACCTCACTACATTGATAGCATGTCGTCTTAGGCATTTTTGAAAAGTGAGGCGAGTCAGGAGCCAGAGGAGATGTGTCTAATGACTCCTGGAGTGGCACAATATAGAATATTGCTTTCCCTCCAGAGGACACAGACCTTAATGTTTTTGCAGAGTATCCCTCTGCCTCTGGAGGAATTATCACCAGCTTTCTTCTACCACTACCACCTTTTTGGGGAAAAAACAAACAAAAAACAGATTAACATACTGGCCAGGAGGATACCATGTTAGACCAGCTAAAATCCTGGGTAACACTTTATTTTACGGTGTCCTTGTTACATATGTTACATGTACTTACTGTAGTAATTATGCATAATTACATGCAATTAACCCTCAACCAAACCCTAATCCTACCCTATCCCTATAGTAAGTACATGTAGTTACTTAATATTACTCTGTACTTAAATATATAATTACACTGTAACAAGGACACCTTAAAATAAAGTGTAACCAAATCCTGCACACCTGTTGCCTTGTGTAAAAGCCACCCTCCAGAAAGGCCCTCCATCTTTGGATATGTTTGAATTAGTATTCTTGAGATCTTGAATAATGGCAAACAGCATAAAAGAGGTTAAGGAAATAGAACAGGATTAATGGTTGCTATAATTTATTTGGCATTACATTTAATGTCCCACAATGTCTCAAATCATTTTAGTAAACTGTACCTCTGCATGGTCACTGTCTTCAGAAATGGAAACGGCTAACCCTAACCCCGTCTTCCCATCCCTGCTTGCAGGAGTTCAAGCTCCTCATTTGGCAATGGTGTAATCGAAGTGTTTTTCGGTAGCAGGTAAAAATTTAGTGAAATCACCTTACTTAATTTACTCTGCTTAGGGACAGGTAATGCTCTCTTTTTGCCCCGCTTTATGCTCGGCCTAAAATATCCTGGAAAAGACCTGAGGATTTATAAAGAGCAAATATGAGTTTATTAGTCAATGTTGCTAGAAGACATGAACATAATGTGCCTTACTGTCTTCTTACAGTCTGATAGATCCGATATCAAATTGGAAAAGCATAACCATGTTTCTAAACATCAACATTGTTGAACATTGTTCTAAATTCTAAACATTGTTTACTAAATTAGGTTATGAAATATCCATTTCCTTTCAAGTAAAGCTTAAGCTTCAGTGGGACTTCTAAAGTATTTTCTCTCAGCAGAAACTAAACACAATTTTGACTGAGCTCATAATATTTCCTTCAGAACAAAGTGTGAGCATGAACCTAGCCATCTCCTCCTGCACTGTCACACTTGGGCCTGGTCTCTGCACTGTCACACTTGGGCCTGGTGTCACACTTGGGCCTGGTCTCTGCACTGTCACACTTGGGCCTGGTCTCTGCACTGTCACACTTGGGCCTGGTGTCACACTTGGGCCTGGTCTCTGCACTGTCTCACTTGGGCCTGGTCTCTGCACTGTCACACTTGGGCCTGGTGTCACACTTGGGCCTGGTCTCTGCACTGTCTCACTTGGGCCTGGTCTCTGCACTGTCACACTTGGGCCTGGTCTCTGCACTGTCTCACTTGGGCCTGGTCTCTGCACTGTCACACTTGGGCCTGGTGTCACACTTGGGCCTGGTCTCTGCACTGTCTCACTTGGGCCTGGTCTCTGCACTGTCACACTTGGGCCTGGTGTCACACTTGGGCCTGGTCTCTGCACTGTCTCACTTGGGCCTGGTCTCTGCACTGTCACACTTGGGCCTGGTGTCACACTTGGGCCTGGTCTCTGCACTGTCTCACTTGGGCCTGGTCTCTGCACTGTCTCACTTGGGCCTGGTCTCTGCACTGTCTCACTTGGGCCTGGTGTCACACTTGGGCCTGGTCTCTGCACTGTCTCACTTGGGCCTGGTGTCACACTTGGGCCTGGTCTCTGCACTGTCTCACTTGGGCCTGGTTCTGCTGCCTGCATGTCAGTGTTCACTGAGTTGAGCAGCAACGACACCAGGTTCCTTGCTGCTGACTCGATTTCTCCAAGACCCTGAATCATTTTACATGTCATAAATTGAAGCATTTGCATTTCTTTAAATCAAGCTTTTATCCAAATCAGAACAACTATAAAAAAAAAATATTATTCCTAGATTGACCGTTATGAAAAGTGATGCAACAAAATGTTCCATAACTGCGGAGAAAAGTAGATCCTTAAAAGTTAAAAGATATAACGTACAGGATAATCATAAAAAAATCACAGTACTCATCTGCTAACTAGCTAGCTAACGTTAACGTTACCGTTACCCAAGTAACATATTAAAGCTGGCTACCTGTTCATAAAGAATCAACAAACCAACAACAAAAACATAACTCACTTGGCGCTGCGGTGTATTAACCTCCTGGTTGGCCATTTTATTGGATCGTCTCTCCTTTTCCTTTTCCTTCTTTATTTTTTAAATTTGAAAATTAAAATTGAACTCTCCTTTACAGCACACGTTCTAATCTCGTGTCTTCCTCTTCCACAATCGGTGATGCAGGGAGTCTTGTGATTGGTTGTCAAGCCAGCCAATCAGAATTTAGCAGCCTCATCTCTGATTGGCTGGAATTATGACATATTGTAACGCTGGGTTGTGTTGAGCAAGCGAGCAGTCTGCGCTTCGAGAGCGCTCAGGGCTGGTATGAGAGGAGCAAGAAAGTGAAACTTTGCACATGCGAAAGAGAACGTCTGCGCACATGCAAATACTTATTTTAAATGCAAAATTGATTTCCGTTCGCTCGAAATATTTTCTTATCCGCGAGACGAACATTTCTCCGCAAAACTCAGTTCACGCGCGTGCGAAATGCCCTTTTGCGCGCTCAAAATGTGATCTTGCGCGCGCAGAATTGTGATTGAAATCTAACCCCAACACGCGTCGGGTCGTGTGTGTGTGTGTGTGTGCTCGCGCGCGCGCGCAGAAAAAATACAGAATAAAGCTCTCTTTCGCGTCGTCACTCTTATTCAGATCTGTCCATATGTCTGCTCTTCTCTTTCTTAAATTAAAATCCAAAATACACATAATAGCCTACGTGTGTCAAAATCATTTCCTAAAATATTCATAAGGAATTTATAAATTGTGAAAAATATTTTTTATAATATTTTTTTTTTAAATCTCCCTCTCGCCAATAGGGGGTGCTGCAGCGAATTGTCACGTAAACAAGCAAATGCACAAAGATAGAATAAAGAATACGTACGCTAATTAGATATGTTTCCAAATTAAAACTAAGTCAAAGCGTCATAAACATGTAAGACCTTTCATAAGTAAGTATCGTAAAAATATGAATTTTAAAGACTTTTTATGGTCTTAAATTTTAAAAATCTTATTTGACTTTCTACGACTTTTTAAGGACCCGCGGAGACCCTGCGCACCACACTTTGAAAACCACTGGTTTAATATTTACAAGTACCACTTCGGTTTTACCATCATTGCTCCCAGAGTCCCCTGCAAGATTAAAGAGTGCAAATAAAGAGAGCATACAGAAATGAAATATGGAGTTTCTGTAACTGGTAATGAAACGTCCAGAGGTTCAGGCTCAAAAACGTACCTGTCTTCAGGGGCATTTTTATTAAAAACCAACAGCTTACACCAAAAATGACACCTAAAAATGTAAAAAATAATACAATGTAAAACGTTTGTTACTTTTTATTTAGGGGTATAGCAAGTAAACTGTCCAGTCACATTTATAAATACATTGGCAGGCGATGAGAAAAGCATAAGAATTAGATAAACGCACAAAGCTGGAGACACATGCTAATAAGGCACGTGTCCTGTCCGTCCTCCACTGTCTCTTCCTGACGGATTCGCCGCCTCAGACTCTTTATAAAGCACAACTGAACAGCGATCATAGTCTGTTCCAGTTAGAGTCCTATCGAGGCGAGCGCTGTTCTGTCCGCTGGATCTCCGGACTCCAGGGTTCCTTCGCTAAAGTCAAACTCGCTAAGTCCAAACTGCCAAAAACAAGTCTGAGCTTGGCGTACTTGCCCTTGAGAAACGCCTCTGAAAGTAGTAACGTTGTGGTCTGTTCTCTGTCAAAGGGGGATGTGGCTTCATAGAAATTCATTATGCACATATTTATATCATCTTAAAGGGACAGTTCACTCAGAATGGAGAAGAGAATGCAGCATTTATTAGATTCACAGGGAGAAACTAGAGCCGTAAGCCTGATCTTCATCTTCCTCTCTTGAAGCCGCCGCCGCCGCCGCGCGTTCCTCTGAAGGAGCCACCCTTGACCATCTTCCTCACGCCACTCGACTGCTCGCCGTCCTCTTCCTCGGCCGCTCTGGGCCGCTTCCTCTTCTCGCTGCTCTCCTTCATCTCCTGACAGAAGAAACACAACCGTCACACACAGACGCCGTCACACCGCAGTACCTGATCACATGGCAGGACGACGTACGATGCGTGCGAATCGCTGAGCCTCGCTCACTCGCTCCACCAGCATCATCACTTCCTCTTCCTGTGTGGGGAAGGCGGGCAGTTTCTTCCCGATCAGCGTCTCGATGCGCTGGAACAGCTCCACGTCATACCTGCACACGCACACACACACACTGATGCTGAGGCCTGAGCCCACAACCAACAGCAGAATCACTGAACGACTGAACGAAGGAGTGACTGACTGTGTGACGAAGGTGATGGATTTCCCAGATCTCCCTGCTCTCGCTGTGCGGCCCACGCGGTGGATGTAGTCCTGCGGAGAACACAGCTAGCGTTAGCAAACACACAGGTCAACACTTCTTCAAAGGGTTTTAATCAAGTACATCAAATGTCAATTCAAATTAACAACAGCATCTAACTCAAGTATTCTTCCATTAAATAAGCAACACATTAACATCCAGTAATCAAGCACAGAATTTTAAAACAGTTTTTCAGGGCTATTTTAAAGCTAATCAAATGTTTTTCTTACCAGTATTGTGGTTTAATTATTATGATGAAGCATCAGATGATTGACAGTCAGTTAAAGTTCAAACCTGTGTGTGTGTGTGTGTGTGTGTGTGTGTGTGTGTGTGTGTGTGTGTGTGTTATATATTCTCTCATCATCTCTGAAACTCTAGATATTCAAAGAATCTCATGTCAAGCTCATTCAAGCTTCTGTTTACCACGTGACGTGATCAACGTTCAAACGACCATCTAGAGTCAAACTGAACAACATCATTAGTGTTTTGAGTGTGTGGGATGTTGCTCGTGTACCATGGAGTGTGTGGGATGTCAAAGTTGCTCGTGTACCTGTGAGTGTGTGGGATGTCGATGTTGCTCGTGTACCTTGGAGTGTGTGGGATGTCGAAGTTGCTCGTGTACCTTGGAGTGTGTGGGATGTCAAAGTTGCTCGTGTACCTGTGAGTGTGTGGGATGTCGAAGTTGCTCGTGTACCTTGGAGTGTGTGGGATGTCAAAGTTGCTCGTGTACCTGTGAGTGTGTGGGATGTCGAAGTTGCTCGTGTACCTTGGAGTGTGTGGGATGTCGAAGTTGCTCGTGTACCTTGGAGTGTGTGGGATGTCGAAGTTGCTCGTGTACCTGTGAGTGTGTGGGATGTCGAAGTTGCTCGTGTACCTTGGAGTGTGTGGGATGTCGAAGTTGCTCGTGTACCTTGGAGTGTGTGGGATGTCAAAGTTGCTCGTGTACCTTGGAGTGTGTGGGATGTCGAAGTTGCTCGTGTACCTGTGAGTGTGTGGGATGTCGAAGTTGCTCGTGTACCTGTGAGTGTGTGGGATGTCGAAGTTGCTCGTGTACCTGTGAGTGTGTGGGATGTCGAAGTTGCTCGTGTACCTGTGAGTGTGTGGGATGTCGAAGTTGCTCGTGTACCTGTGAGTGTGTGGGATGTCGAAGTTGCTCGTGTACCATGGAGTGTGTGGGATGCAAAGTTGCTCGTGTACCTGTGAGTGTGTGGGATGTCGAAGTTGCTCGTGTACCTGTGAGTGTGTGGGATGTCGAAGTTGCTCGTGTACCTTGGAGTGTGTGGGATGTCGAAGTTGCTCGTGTACCTGTGAGTGTGTGGGATGTCGAAGTTGCTCGTGTACCTGTGAGTGTGTGGGATGTCGAAGTAGCTCGTGTACCTTGGAGTGTGTGGGATGTCGAAGTTGCTCGTGTACCTGTGAGTGTGTGGGATGTCGAAGTTGCTCGTGTACCTGTGAGTGTGTGGGATGTCGAAGTTGCTCGTGTACCTGTGAGTGTGTGGGATGTCGAAGTTGCTCGTGTACCTTGGAGTGTGTGGGATGTCGAAGTTGCTCGTGTACCTGTGAGTGTGTGGGATGTCGAAGTTGCTCGTGTACCTGTGAGTGTGTGGGATGTCGAAGTTGCTCGTGTACCTTGGAGTGTGTGGGATGTCGAAGTTGCTCGTGTACCTGTGAGTGTGTGGGATGTCGAAGTTGCTCGTGTACCTGTGAGTGTGTGGGATGTCGAAGTTGCTCGTGTACCTTGGAGTGTGTGGGATGTCGAAGTTGCTCGTGTACCTTGGAGTGTGTGGGATGTCGAAGTTGCTCGTGTACCTGTGAGTGTGTGGGATGTCGAAGTTGCTCGTGTACCTGTGAGTGTGTGGGATGTCGAAGTTGCTCGTGTACCTGTGAGTGTGTGGGATGTCGAAGTTGCTCGTGTACCTGTGAGTGTGTGGGATGTCGAAGTTGCTCGTGTACCTTGGAGTGTGTGGGATGTCAAAGTTGCTCGTGTACCTGTGAGTGTGTGGGATGTCGAAGTTGCTCGTGTACCTGTGAGTGTGTGGGATGTCGAAGTTGCTCGTGTACCTGTGAGTGTGTGGGATGTCGAAGTTGCTCGTGTACCTTGGAGTGTGTGGGATGTCAAAGTTGCTCGTGTACCTTGGAGTGTGTGGGATGTCGAAGTTGCTCGTGTACCTGTGAGTGTGTGGGATGTCGAAGTTGCTCGTGTACCTGTGAGTGTGTGGGATGTCGAAGTTGCTCGTGTACCTGTGAGTGTGTGGGATGTCGAAGTTGCTCGTGTACCTTGGAGTGTGTGGGATGTCAAAGTTGCTCGTGTACCTGTGAGTGTGTGGGATGTCGAAGTTGCTCGTGTACCTTGGAGTGTGTGGGATGTCGAAGTTGCTCGTGTACCTTGGAGTGTGTGGGATGTCGAAGTTGCTCGTGTACCTTGGAGTGTGTGGGATGTCGAAGTTGCTCGTGTACCTGTGAGTGTGTGGGATGTCGAAGTTGCTCGTGTACCTTGGAGTGTGTGGGATGTCGAAGTTGCTCGTGTACCTGTGAGTGTGTGGGATGTCGAAGTTGCTCGTGTACCTGTGAGTGTGTGGGATGTCGAAGTTGCTCGTGTACCTTGGAGTGTGTGGGATGTCGAAGTTGCTCGTGTACCTGTGAGTGTGTGGGATGTCGAAGTTGCTCGTGTACCATGGAGTGTGTGGGATGCAAAGTTGCTCGTGTACCTGTGAGTGTGTGGGATGTCGAAGTTGCTCGTGTACCTGTGAGTGTGTGGGATGTCGAAGTTGCTCGTGTACCTGTGAGTGTGTGGGATGTCGAAGTTGCTCGTGTACCTTGGAGTGTGTGGGATGTCGAAGTTGCTCGTGTACCTGTGAGTGTGTGGGATGTCGAAGTTGCTCGTGTACCTGTGAGTGTGTGGGATGTCGAAGTAGCTCGTGTACCTTGGAGTGTGTGGGATGTCGAAGTTGCTCGTGTACCTGTGAGTGTGTGGGATGTCGAAGTTGCTCGTGTACCTTGGAGTGTGTGGGATGTCAAAGTTGCTCGTGTACCTGTGAGTGTGTGGGATGTCGAAGTTGCTCGTGTACCTTGGAGTGTGTGGGATGTCGAAGTTGCTCGTGTACCTTGGAGTGTGTGGGATGTCGAAGTTGCTCGTGTACCTTGGAGTGTGTGGGATGTCGAAGTTGCTCGTGTACCTGTGAGTGTGTGGGATGTCGAAGTTGCTCGTGTACCTTGGAGTGTGTGGGATGTCGAAGTTGCTCGTGTACCTGTGAGTGTGTGGGATGTCGAAGTTGCTCGTGTACCTGTGAGTGTGTGGGATGTCGAAGTTGCTCGTGTACCTTGGAGTGTGTGGGATGTCGAAGTTGCTCGTGTACCTGTGAGTGTGTGGGATGTCGAAGTTGCTCGTGTACCATGGAGTGTGTGGGATGCAAAGTTGCTCGTGTACCTGTGAGTGTGTGGGATGTCGAAGTTGCTCGTGTACCTGTGAGTGTGTGGGATGTCGAAGTTGCTCGTGTACCTTGGAGTGTGTGGGATGTCAAAGTTGCTCGTGTACCTGTGAGTGTGTGGGATGTCGAAGTTGCTCGTGTACCTTGGAGTGTGTGGGATGTCGAAGTTGCTCGTGTACCTTGGAGTGTGTGGGATGTCGAAGTTGCTCGTGTACCTGTGAGTGTGTGGGATGTCGAAGTTGCTCGTGTACCTGTGAGTGTGTGGGATGTCGAAGTAGCTCGTGTACCTTGGAGTGTGTGGGGATGTCGAAGTTGATGACGCAGTCGACGTGAGGGATGTCCAGCCCGCGGGACGCCACATCCGTGGCCAGCAGCACAGAGCGGGACTTGGACTTGAACTTGTTGAGTGCGCCGAGACGCTTGTTCTGAAGGAGACACACACGTCAGTCCGTGACACACAGAAAAACTGGAGACGCGACACACGCGGTGTGTGTGTGTGTGTGTGTGTGTGAGAGAGAGTGTGTGTCTGTGTGAGTGAGTTTACCTGACTCATCTGACCGTGCAGTGGGATGGCAGTGATTCCCAGGTTCCTGAGCAGCAGCGCCACACGCTGGGCATTATTACACGTGCCGCAGAAAACCATGAAGGAGTTTCCGGCCAGTTCATTAAGGATAGAGACCAGATAACAGTCCTAACACACACAGACTCACACATGAGCATTCATGAGGGCTGAAACACATCTGGTACACACGTCTGAGGAGAGTGACAACAGAAGGGCAGAGGAGCTGAAGGAACCTTGTACTTTGATGGGATGAATATGTAGTACTGCTGCAGTTTGTCGACGGTGGCGTATTTGGTGGAAACACTGCACTTGACGGGGTCCCGTAGAGCAGCTCGCTGAAGCTTCTGCACCTGAAACCAGTGAGACGAGACCAGAGCACATCAACAGACTGAAACCAGAGCACATCAACAGACTGAAACCAGTGAGACGAGACCAGAGCACATCAACAGACTGAAACCAGAGCACATCAACAGACTGAAACCAGTGAGACGAGACCAGAGCACATCAACAGACTGAAACCAGAGCACATCAACAGACTGAAACCAGTGAGACGAGACCAGAGCACATCAACAGACTGAAACCAGAGCACATCAACAGACTGAAACCAGTGAGACGAGACCAGAGCACATCAACAGACTGAAACCAGAGCACATCAACAGACTGAAACCAGTGAGACGAGACCAGAGCACATCAACAGACTGAAACCAGTGAGACGAGACCAGAGCACATCAACAGACTGAAACCAGAGCACATCAACAGACTGAAACCAGTGAGACGAGACCAGAGCACATCAACAGACGCTCGACCGCATCAGCGGCCGCTTCACACACATGCAGACCTTTACCTTTTTAGTCATGGTGGCCGAAAACAGGAATGTGCGTCTGTCGCGTGGAATGACCTTCAGGACTTTATCCACCTGAGACAAAAACACCTGAGGTCACCTTCTGTCATCATATCATTGAGCTCTATAGTAGTGATCAAAATGTAACTTTTATTGACTTCTGCAGTCTCACAATTATTCACCCTCTGAAATGATCATACTTAAAATTAAAATAAAAAAATTATGTAAATCAAGGAAATTTCTCTGGAATTTCTTTCTTTTTGCGGTGTTGAAAAACGTACCGAACCGTCACACCAGTGTATCGTATCGAACCGAGAATTTTGTGAACCGTTACACCACTATGGTTTAATAACAATTTTGATTAGAGCTGTATAATTATATACATAGTGGTATGTGTGTGAGTGTGTGTGTCTGTGAGTGTGTGTTTGTACCTCAGACTCAAAGTCCATGTTGAGAATGCGGTCGGCCTCGTCCATCACCAGATATTTGAGCGCTCTCAGGTTGAACCCTTTGGTGTTCTCCAGGTGATCGATCAGGCGGCCCGGAGTCGCTGAGAGTCACAGCAGGATTATTACCCATGATTCAAATTTAATCCTGTGATCAGGCCACACATTGGGTCTGAACAGAACATCACACGCTCACACGCTCTTACCGATGACAACGTGAGGTTTCTTGGCCAGAACCAGAGCCTGAGACATCATATCAATCCCTCCGACGACGACCGCTGAAACACACACACTGATGAGAGTGTGTTCACAACATTCACTGCATCACATGACCTGACCACACATGCAGCTCTTTTATGGACAGATAGAGACGTTGTGATATAAAGAGCCGTTTTAACAGTAAGTGCATGCTGGGAAGGGTTATTGTGTTGACTGGTCACAGTGCATGCTGGGAAGGGAGTGTTGAGCGAGTGCATGCTGGGAAGGGTGTGTTGAGCGAGTGCATGCTGGGAAGGGTGTGTTGAGCGAGTGCATGCTGGGAAGGGTGTGTTGAGCGAGTGCATGCTGGGAAGGGTGTGTTGAGCGAGTGCATGCTGGGAAGGCGTACCGGTCTTGACGCCAATGCTGGAGCCGAGCGCGTCGAACTGCTCTGCGATCTGGAAGGCCAGCTCTCGGGTGGGCGTGAGGACGAGCGAGTGCAGACGCTGAGCCGACGCCAGCAGAGACTGGAGGATCGGAAGAGCAAATGCTCCCGTCTTCCCCGAACCCGTCTCCGCCAGACCAATCACATCACGCCCTGCACACACACACACACACACACACACACGTGTTATAGAAAGAGAGTCTCCGCCAGACCGATCACATCACGACCTGCGCACACACACGCGTGGTCACTACTGAGAGGGAGAGAGTGTGTGTGAGAGAGTGTGTGATATAGTATTTGTGTGTGTGTGTGTGTGTGTGTGTGTGTGTGTGTGAGTATCAGTGTGTGAGTCTGAGTGTATCTGTGTGTTTGTGTGTGTAAGAGAGTGTGTATCTGCTCACCCTCCAGAGCCACAGGAATGGCCTCGATCTGGATCTTGGTGGGTTTCTTCCAGCCCAGCTGATCACAGGCTTCACACAGAACCTCCGTGATGCCCTGAAACCACACAAACACACTCGGTGTGTGTTCATACATTTGTGTGTGTTCACTCAACTGTGTACAACAACAATAAAGCTTCTTATCAGTCATAGTAAGCCAATATCCAATTATACACTGACAGGCGGAGCTGCGCAATTATATCTATATATATCATATATAAATACTATTAATAAATGAGCAAAACTTGCCCACTCAATATTTAATATTCAATTATTTTAATTATCACAATCCAAGTTTTAATTTGACTAAATTGAACAACCACAACAATCAGCATTCAATCAAATATTCTTAAAGATTTATTATTAATTATGTTATTTCAACATAATAGGCTGTGTGCGTGCAACAAGCAAGATATGCAAGAGTATCCGCTAGAAAATTTGTATTTTTTTCATTTCGAAAAAGAGGTTTCGTTTTACGGACATTTTGATGATATGCCGGTCAAATATCGTCTCTTAATTAGTCAAGTTGTGGAAAACTGGAGGCAGGCTGTGACTTAAAAAACGACATAATCAGGCCGTATGGAACGCAACATGTTTATTAGCCTAACTTTCAAATAGACGGAAAAAACATGAACGTCCGATTGGCGTCAATCAACGTCAATTGTTTTTACTATGGTTTCATATTCATAGTTTAACAAACCAATCCCCCTTCCCCACATAAAATATCTGAATAGCCTATTGTTTTTACTCAAGCGAACTTAATTATACACTCTCAGTATGTCTCATTTAGCTGGTAACATTTAAATTGGCCACCGTGAAATGACTCCTTGTCAAATGAAATGGTACAAACAAATTAGAGGTCGACCGATTCATCGGATTTGCCGATGAATCGGCACCGATAGTTGATTGGAGGAACTATCGTTATCGGCAAAAATCCATACCGATAGTTTTTCCTGGTTGCGTCCGTTGCTGGAGCGGCTGAGAAGTGCGCGCTGTCATTATAACAGTACTAGAGAGCAGAGAAGGGTCTACTGTTATCATGCAGTACAAGAGCGCCCTCTAGAGGTGTAATAACACTATCACTGATGCCTCGTGGTGTTTATTTCCACACGTGACGCTGCACTGAGAGCACACGCTGCGTGGAGAGCCTGACATCAGATGCGCGTTTAAAGCACGTACAGCGAAAAGGTATTCATACAGTACATTTTGTCATATCATTATAAAGTGATTCATTTGTTGACTAGATGCTGCATTAGTAGAGAAAGAACCGCATGTTTGTTTGCCTTCGAGGCTGAGAGGACGCTAACATTAGTAGGCTAGTACCTCAAGCGGTTAAAACACGGACAAAAACAAACTAGGGCTGTCAACGAATATTCTAAATTCGAATATATATTCGAATAGTTTAAAAAAACAGAAATTCGAAGGTGAAAATTAATATTCGAATCATGTGGAAAAACATGCCCGCGGTAGCAGAGGCGCGGCTGTCTGCTTTGCTAGTGGCAAAATTCTGAAGCTTAAAATGTAAAACGCATTTTCCAGCTGCACAGATAGCACAGTGACTGTCTGGCTCACTCATTGGCTGTGCTGCGGCAACTGCACATCCAATGGCGCGGGCGCCTCCAACGTGTGCGCCAATGAGCTAGCATTACATCATACAGAGCCCGCCAAGGGGGCGTGGCCAGACGTCCCCGAAATAGCCATAGTAGCAGCAGTTTACCACAGCACGAGCTGCGCCTCGGAGAGTTCAATGTCGGTTCTATACTGTAAAACTTCAATTAATGTTAATAATATTTGTTTCAATCACGGAATGAAGCCTGCTATATTTAGGACAAGAGTCGCGACCTTAAATTGCTTGCACAAAACTCTTGATCAGCACTCAACATGTGTGTATTGTTGTTCATTTAAACCGTTATGCGCAGAGAGCGTGAGGGCGAGAGAGAGCGCGAGAGAAAGAGTGCCTGCGAGTGCGAGCGAGAGTAAGGTCTGCGGTCTTGGCCATTAGTTGATTTACTTGTTTTTGTGTAAGTTAATACGTTGTCAAATATGTTTAAACTTAAATAAGCTACCTATACAAGTAGTTGTGTCTCTTTGTATTAATTTGTCCTGTTATTGACGTAATGCGCGTCATTGACAAAATGCGCAACCAGATATTCGAATAGTTCGAATATATGTGGTTTTTTTAGAGGGAATATTCGAACGTCGAACGTATTTGAGCAATTTTGACAGCCCTAAAACAAACCTAAGTCCGACCCGAATGTTTAATGTCACAATTGTTACCATCTATTTGCATTAGATTATAACGTTATACAGCTGGTCACTTTTATGCATTCATTATGCAGCGAAGTTGCATATTTAAAGCTAGACGTAAAATAGTAAACTGATAGGCTATGTTCAATATACATTTCAGTGTTTGAAGTGAAAAAACTTCTTAAAGCAAGATTCTGTGACATTTACCGTCATCAATAGTAACGCATTATAACAGCGCACATCCATGCATCACAACGGACGCGCGCTCTCATTTCATCCAAATACAACTTGCCGTCTTGCGTCTGCGTTTTTGATTGTATTTAACATGAAATGAGAGTTGATTTATTGTTTGCAGAGTTTGATAATGTTGTAATCATCTTGTATTGGATGAGTTAAACAGTTACATTTTGAATGTAACTGGTTTTATTTGTTATTTAGAGTATTACTTTTTGTTTCAGTTGGAATTAATGTCTTTATTGACTTCAATATTTATTCATATTTATATATTTATTTCATTTAGCATGTTTTCATGGTTCATACAGTTATAGAGGCCTGTATGTAATAAAGTTCAGCACTGTTTTACTTGGAGTGTTATGTTTAAGCAATAAGGTTCCAGAGGCTGTGCTGTATCGTGAATAATTGTTTTATCCAGTATCAATTTTAAAAACTATCGGTTGATTAATCGGTTATCGGCAAGTACGGCCCAACCTAGCTATCGTTATCGGTAAAATCCACTATCGGTCGACCTCTAAAACAAATGACTAGCCCTATAACATTGTCTCGCGTCATTTTAGGCTCTACTTTTTACGCTGTTTTGCAGTGCTGAATTGTGCAGCTGCCGACTTAAAATCAAAACTTCCAAGTGTCTCTCCACAACTTGCAATGCACATAAGGGCCTGTTCACATATCGCGTCTTTTCCGCGCTCAAGTTCGTTATTTCAAATAATGGAAGCGACACCGCTCGTTTTTTCCAAGCGCGTCCACGCCGCATCGAGATAAAAACATCTCAACTCTTCAGAATGCCGCAAGCACACCGTAGGTCACGTGACAAGAACCAACTAACCTCAGACAAATGCAGAGCCGCTGCGCAGGAGAGATAGTTTCACGGCAGAAGCTCTGTTTACTGATGCTTGGGCCAACTTTTCTTAAAATATCATCAAACTGGTCCTTGTCCACTCTGAAATAGGATTTGAACCTCCCATTGTCCAGGCGGAGCTTCTGAATCAGCCCATGGTTTTTGTAGTAACGGGTGCACCCAAACACTGCAGTGTTTTTTACTTTTCTTAGTAAATAAATCTTGTGACAGAGTTACAGCAAGGGTTTTCCGGTGGTGGAAATCCTAAACTGTCCTTGCTGTAGCGGAGAGCGCAGCTGATTGGTTGCTTAGCAACGACAGACGCCTCCGGAGCGCAACCGCCCTAGCGCGTTGGAAAAAGGAGAACGCGGCGCCTAGAGTTTTCTACGTGTTTTTTTCTCCGCAAGGCGACTTCGCTGATTCGTCTTGATCCATGTATGCCTTCTTTATACATCTTAGGCTTATTCTCAAATTCAGATTGTGTTGGGGGGCGGGATTATTAGGCAATTTGAATCGGACAATTTGACCGGAGAGATTTAATTTTGTCGGACATTTCATTTTTGTTCCCGGCTAATGTCCGGTAATTTACCAGACAACGGAAACCCTGAAATATGCATTTGTAAATCCAGAGACACGCGTGCATTGATTTTTATTAATAAACTAGTGTTTCCTGTGTCTGAGTCGGCTGCAAAGATGAAGTTGACGATCGCCAGTGAACGTGCCTATGTTAATTTTTATCCAGACATCAATGGCTTATTGATCATCATTATAGATGTTATCAATCATTTAGTTGTTGTTGCTAGTTTGAGTTGAGAAATACACAATTCAGAATTATCACTAATCTGTGTGTGCATTTTGCTTTAGAACCAAGCAAGTTGACACATGAAACCATTTGTTTATTATATATCGCAATCGCAATATTGACCTCAATAATCGCAATATGACATTTTCCCCAAATCGTGCAGCCCTACTTCTTATGTATTAAATCCAGGCAATTGGTCGATGAACAATTTATTCAAATTAAGATACAATACAAAACGAAATTCACTTCAAAGAAAGGCTTTCTACAAAACAAAACTTAATGAAGTGGTCAAAATCATGTCTGACCCACTCCATGTGTCTCCCGATATATTGTGCATCCCATCTTACTCGTGCTGTTCACTTTCATAATCAACTTAGATGAAAAAATTATACAAACAAAGTAACATTATATTTGACCAAATATGAAACGAAATGCACTTATTTAAGGCCTACAGACTCTCTATTGGTACAAATTGCTGCACTTTCATTTAATTCTGAATTTTGCACACATAAGTTGAAAGGCATTTTTTGTGCATAGTAAAACATATCTGCAACATTTATCAAGTTCACGGATAATTGTGCGTGGATTTATTAATCATTATGATACTACAATCATAATAAAGTAGGTTATACTATGTACAAAAAATCAGACGAGCCGAATATGAACAACGTGTTTAATTAACCTACACATTAAGCATTTTCCTCCCATAGAAAACCATTATAAGAACGTGAAACAAGGAGATGTGATGTCGAAATAACAACTTAATATCTCTAAAAAAACAAGATAAGTTGTCTTTTTTTTCTTCACCATGTGGTTCAGGGCTTCCATAGAATACAGCCTAATTGGTTCCAGAAATTACTTTTGGGAGAGCTATGGGGTGCTGTGGTCTTTCTTAGGGGTGCTGAAGCCACCCATGATTATAACAATAATGTTATAATAATTATAGAAATATACAATGATTAGCCAATATACACAATTATATACAGACACTGCACACTGTGCGAAAGTAACCTGACTATCAAGTGTAGTTAATATTGTAGTGAAATATTGCACAGTATTAAACGGACTGACGTGCGCGCGCTCTCGTGTTTTGACCAGCAGGGGGCGGGAAAGTGAACGCGCAACAGAGTTTCGTGAAATCAACACAATAATTGGCATTCAAAGCCTCTCTGGTTCGGAAAGAGTCGTTTCGCACCACTAAAGTAATGGGTACTACAGTAAACAGCCCGTGTGAATAATAACCGAGTGTGATGAAGACTGACTCTGTGTGCGCGCGCCTCACCAGGTCTCTGAAGCTCTTGTGTGTCTCTTCGGTGTGTGTGTCTTCGCTCGGCTCCATGTCGTCGGTGTGTGTGTCTTTGCTCGGCTCCATGTCTTCGGTGTGTGTGACTTCGCTCGGCTCCACGTCTTCGGTGTGTGTGTGTTTCTTCTCTTCATCTGAAGACGCTTCTCTAGGATCCGCCATGTTTGTGGCGCGTTACCCACGTGTTGCTGAAGCCCCGCCCTCGAGCGGAAGTGACGGTTAATCGCGCAAACAGCACGTGTGTGTGAAAGAACAGCAGGACTGGATTTTAACACCACTGTGTTTATCGATTATGAATTAAATGGAAATTACTTAAAATAAATAATGACACACATCCTAAATGAGAAACTATGGAGAATCTGTAGTTTACTTTCCTGTTCAAACCGAACACCATTAGGCTACTATATTTAATGTAGATATACATATACGTCATATTTCATCATCTTTCCTCAATGACTTAAAAATAGCATTTGTATTTATCCTAATGTGACAAGCAAAGCTCACATAGGTTTAATGTATATATACAACCAAATTATAAGAATTGTTCAAAAAGTATTTTCCCAATCAATATGATTACAAAATCTATCAACACATTAATAGTATTTGAATAAAGGGTGAAGATGTCAAGTCTTAAGTTCGGACACTAATGTACAATTAAGCAGAATACGGTTTACTTGGCGAGTTATTCTACACTCAGACAGTAATGTTGAACGTCACCTCCAGTGGTTCCTCAGGACACCGTTCTTCTTCCACAGATCCAGCTCCGCTGTCAGCCGTGAGGCGGCCCTAACCCAGGTCAGGTGCTAATGAACACGCTGCAGAAAGCCCTGCTTTACCAACATCATTGCCAAAACGACTCGGCAGAGGTTTGACATTTTTATTCATGTTTACAGATAAAACACAATCACGTGACGCTGCTGAGAGAAAAGGTACAAAAGAGCTTCTAAAGCGAGCGCCACTGCGCGCGGACATGTGGCTGTTAGTGGGAGTAGCTAGAGCAGGCCCTCCATCTCCCGCATGAAGGCCTCGTACATCTGGTCCTTGGTCTTCATGCTGGGCGGGGCGGGCCGGTCCGGCTGGCTCGGGTGGGCGGTGGCCTGGTGTCGGGGCTCCTCCTCCCTCCGGCTGGCTCTCTCCGGCCCCACGGGTCGGTCCCTGCGCACGCGGAGCGCCGTGGGCACGAAGCGCGTCACTTCCGTCTTGGGGTTGATGATCTGGGGCTTGGCGGAGATGGTGGCGCCCCCCGGCTGGGCCGAAGCCGAGCCGGAGCCGCCCGTGACGGTGGCCCGCTTCTCGATGGTGGGGGCGAGTGGGTGGGCGGAGGTGCCGGGGGGCGGCGGCATCTGCAGGGCGGAGCCTCTGGGTGGAGGTGGGAGGGGGGCGTCGCCGGAGGGGGGCGGAGCCGCGGGAGTCTTCTGGCGGAGGCTGGGCGGAGCGCTGAGCACATTGGGAGTGAGCGGAGGCGGGAACAGAGAGGGGGGCGGAGCCATGCGGGGGGGGCCGGAGCGGGGCGGAGGAGGGGGCGGAGGCATTCCTGCAAACCAACAACAACAACACATTAAAGCATCAGTGTGGCCATTATTATGAGCCATTATCTAACACACACAAACACACACCTGGCGGGGCCGGAGGCGGCAGGCGGGGCGGGGGCCCTCGGGGGGGGGGTCCTGGAGGCAGGCCCGGTGGGGGGCCCGGGGGAGGGCCGGGGGGGCGGCCCGGGGGGGGTCCTGGAGGCAGCAGGCGAGGCATCGGGCCCCTGAGGGACCCGGGGAGTCCAGGAGGCTTCAGGAACGGGGGAGCGCCTGCATCACAAAACAGTCACTAACATTACTTTCACTACTTCATTTACTGCTTTATTAAGGACTCCAGTGTTAATGAGCTGCTCATTAGCATAATGATGATGAGTGATGTAACGCACCGGGAGGCGGGCCTGGAGGCGGGCCGGACGGCGGGCCTGGGGGCCTCATTGGAGG